>PVKA01048915.1:0-13540 GCA_004027165.1 Ctenomys sociabilis
AAGTGAAATAACAAATACTGATTATTATCTTATGTTTATTGTACATAAGGTTTCTTGTAATGAAAAGGAGATAAGTACATTTTATATGAATTGCATTTCTTATCTTCTTGAGGCTCTTTCTTGCTATTCTCTGTTTCGTATTTCTAGTTCTTACAAATAAGAAGTAACTTGTCATGAGAGTGATTAAGAATGAACTTAGTAATGCCTAGAAATCTCCTTGGTGATGTGTTCTAGCTAACATAACATTAACTCTTATTGTATGAAAAATGTTAGAATGTTGTAAGATTTGCTTGAATGTGGAGGTGACATATATATGCACACATATATATGGAAATAATTCTCAGATATCAAATAATGCTAGAAGACACTCTGTAGTGATAATAATCTGGTTAATAAAAAGTTGGAGTGAGGATGACTTAGACAAAATTGTTCTACTTGCAGTAGGGAACTTCAGGTCAGCAATATCTACTTATCTTCTCCAAGATAGGTTTTGAATTTTCTCATTTATAATAGTTTTAAAATATTGTGTGCTGGGCTGTTTATACCTGCCCTTACATCCTCATATGCCAAGAGTGTGCCAACTTGTAGTTGCAACGGTCTTCTCTTAGGCCTCTATTTATACACAACAGTTCCATCACGACCTTGGATTCAATAATACTAATTTTTAAATAGAGCTTTGATGCCATTTACAACATACCTAGCAGTATTGAAATATTATAAATATGCAGTATTTATGAATTTTGTTGAGCTTATATTCAAGTCAGCAATTTACTATCAGAATGCCAAGAAATGTCTTAGAATTAAGTACTTTATCATCACATAACAATGCTACATACTAAAAGGTCTAGTTAAATAGTGAAGAAAAATGGAAAACTCTTCTGTATATATTTTGATACATGCATTTTTCCTCTAAAGAAACACATTATTAAAATATTGTCCTATATATCCTGGCAATAACAGGTAGTGTTGTGTCTAGAAAAGTTTTATTGTCAGTTATAAGGCTGTCTTCCAAACACGTTCTTTTTCTTTGAAGTTAATATTCAAAAGTCTTTGATATAGAAAATGAGCTTACTGTCACAAAAATTTGAATAATATGAAAGGAAGACAGCAGAGAAAGCTATTTCCCTAGCTTTCTGTATGAGCAAACACTATACATAGATCATTTAAACCAGTGTTTGTGTGTCTTGCATCCAGATATATCTAGTTTTAGAAATTGTACATCCTTTCTACATAGCATCCATGATTACATTTTTGGGAACTTTACTAAAATTTGAGCTTGTGACAGTAACAGGTATTATACTTAATCAAAATGGGGTTTTTTTTCTTTCTTTTAAAATGAATCTCATGGAAAATAACATATTGAACACTCAATGTAATGTTTTACATTTCAAATTGATGCCTTGAGGCCTATTGACATAGTTTTCAAAGACATTATTTCAGTTAACTTTCTTGTTGACATTTGAGGAAATGACATTGGTTCTATTTTCTAGAAAGTTATAATTTTTTTAAAGCTAAAAATAGGATTTTAGAAACAAACACATCTAGTTGAGGATCACTTCATTTATCTAACTGGACATTAGTGAAACTCAGGCTATATATTTTATTAGTATTTGTGGCATCCTTGCCCAGTCTGTCCCATTATTCAGCCAGCCCACAATTTGTTCACCTCCATCTAAGCCAAACACAAATGCAATTATTCTGTTCCTTTCAGTTGATTACAGAAATAATATAACTACACACTTTGGTGTGGCATGCAAAATGGTCTGGTTGTGGTTCGTTTCCTAAGCCTATGCAACAGCAAATCTCACCTCATTTGCTGTAGTCCTATGGCATCAAATCATTTGTGAAGTAACAAACACAAATGCTCCTTCTTCTCTTTTAAAAGCAGATGCCCCTCTCCACACATGCCCCTGCCTTCTCACTACCACCATTGATTGGGAGGGAATGATGAGTGTACGCACTACATTTCTGCAGTGTATTCAACACTTTTATTTCCTTCAGCCTTTGCCATATACACTAATCTGTGTCTATAGAGTCAATGAATAAATATGTATATTCATATTTCTCATGGACTATAACTCCTTTTAAAAAGTTATTTCTGAGTCATAATTTTAGTCCCAAATAAAACTGCAATGCTTGGCACATATTGAAGATCTACAAAATGTTAATGTTTCCAGAGTTCTTTTAACACACAACTGTATTGACTGCCAGAGTAAACTCCATATATTGCAATTATACATTTGGCCTGATTATCTATAAGAAGTGAAGTGAGAAGTCCCACCCAAGAAAGAGTGCTAAGTATTTGAAAATGTTTCTATTTTTCCTACTATTAAAAAAAAAGCAATACAGAAGTCTTATGAGAGGCAGGATTAGGAAACAGATGTTCTCAGAAAATACATAAAACCTAAATACAAATATGTTCTTTTTAAAATTTTATTTTAAAGGGAATAAAAATCAATAAAAATGATATGGAGTTTCAAAGCAAGATGATAGAAAATTAACAATGGTTGTTATGTTGCATGTTATTTTCTTTAAAGTGGTTGCTCAGATTACTAGACATGGGAATATAAAATTGATCAAACAATGTAAGAAATGTTTCTTACCATAAACAAATGTGAACTATTAATGCAGTTATCTTAGCTATCTAATGTATATGTATATCATTCTTCCTTCTTGTTTGCTTTCCCCATCCTAGTTGCTTTTTCCTTTTTAGTAGTGTCTTTCTCCTTCACAATACTATTGCAGCAAATTAAAATAACACTGGGATTCCATCTCACCCCAGAAAGAATGGCTATCTTCAAAAAGTCAGCCAATAACAAATGATGGCAGGACTGTGATAAAAACAGGACCCTTCTTCTCCTCTGGTAGGAGAGTACACTAGTGAAACCACTGTGAAAATCAGTGCAGAGGTTCCTCAAAAACTAGGGTGAGAGGTCCCATTCTACCCATCTGCACCCCTTCTGGATATTTTTCCAGAAGAACTGAAAACATACCTCGTATGTGCACCCATGTTTATAGCAGTACATTTGGCCATAGCTAAATCTTTTTTTTAGAATTCTATACAAGATCTTACTACACAGTTCAGACTTACAGTGATCCTCCTGTCTCGACCTCCCCAGAGTGGAATTGCAGGCATGTGCCACCACACCCAGTTTCAGGATCAGGGTGCCTGGAATTCTGGGGCCTGTGCAGCGTGAAGTATCAAGGATCAAACTCAGGTCATTGAGCTTGTCAGGCAGGCACTTAGACTTCCCACCTATCTCTCCAGCCTGTCATAGCTAAATCTTGAAACAACTCAAATGCCCATCAAACAAAGAATGGATAAAAACAATGTGGTATTTTTATAAAATGGTGATTTACTCATCTATAAACAAAGACAAATTTGGAGCTTTTATAGATAAATGGATGCAACAGGAGACCATACTCATAAGTGGAATAAATCAGAATCACATAGTGATTTCTTTCTAGTGTAAGAAACTGAAAAAAAAAACCTATGTTCTTAAATATTGCATTATTACAGTTCCTACAGTACAGCAGTTTAAAGTGCCTACTTAGGCAGACACAGGTCTGGGAGTTCAGACCCCTAGCCTGCTGTGTGTGCCCTGCCCCTGGGGCATACTGAAGCTGGGGTTTAGACTGGGTGTGGTGGCACAAGCCTGTAATCTCAGCACTTGGGAGTCTGAAAACAGAAGGATTACTACGAGTTCCATCTATGCAGTGAAACCCTGTACACTGTGTCCTAAAATACAAAAACAAAACAATTACTTAAATGTGCTAGAGGTGTAATCTGCACTTAGCATTTGAACTGATTTTATAACATGCCAATTTACTTATTCCAAGTTTAGAGCTTTAAATATTTCTATTCTCATTAGTTTACTGCATTTGTAGCAATAGACTTTACATTACTATGTAAGACACAGCCAAGGGTGGGTTTTCTATATTCTAATTCCCTTCCAAACCACAGGGATTCTAACCTCCTGTAGCAGACAGATGAAGGCTGAGGATAAATGGAAAAGGCACAGTTGTGAAGGGAAGAGGCCATCACAGTAGGGAACAGGGGTCAGTGCTCCAGAAAACAGCCCACCTTTCTGCAGGTCCAGTGCAGCCGTGAGGGGAGTGAGCTTCCAGGAGAAGCAGGGCCCAGCACGACCTGACACTTTTTTCTAGGAGAGCTGGATATGAAGCCTAATGGAAACAACCAGAAGAGCAGAAGTTAGAACCTGATCAAAGGACCTGAACACAAAGAGAGGTGGCCAAGGTATGTCCGAGGAAACTTTAATCACAGCAGAGACCACCTATATTCAGATATCTCCGGAATTGTACCCGGCTAGTGGCAACCCTTATATTACCCCATCAAACACATCTGAGAGGCCCAATTCCATAAAATTATATTTTTGAAAGTGCCAAGAGTGAGGTTTGTTTTATTACCTGCAAGATTTGACAAATTTGGGGATAGCTGACAAAGAATGTATGGGGCTGGGGTGTAGAAATCATTATAAAAAGTCTTTCATTAAGGGCCATCATTTCTATATTAGAAATTTTATACATTCCAATCTCTCATGGATTCAACTGAGAGAATGGACCAGCAGCTGTCTTCACCACAAGAAGCAAATGAGATCTCTGAGGACTACTTATAAAGACATTAATCTCTCTCATGAAGTTTCAACCTACAGAAATTAATCACTGTCCCAAAGCCTTCCTTCCACCTTGAAAGTGAAGCTATCAATATATACATTTAGAAGAGAAGTATAGACATTCAGTTGATTGTTGCCTATTTTCAGGTTGTCAGTTGTACCCTTCTGAATTTAAAGGACAATGTTTAGATTCTCAATTCCAGAACATACAGATTCCTGTGAAGGGAAAGGCCACAGATTACCTGTATGTAATTGACCCGCTGTAATCCCTCAGTATCATTTTGTCTTGTGTTTGTCCATTAGCTATGAAAATGAGTGTCAAAGATTGTGTATTTTGGTTCCTTTTTTCTCAACTTTCAGGTGCAGTGGTTTAGTTTTAGGATAGGGTATTTCTCTCTCTCTCTCTCTCTCTCTCTCTCTCTCTCTCTCTCTCTCTCTCTTATTTTATTCATTCTAAAATATCCCTTTAAAAAATCCTCTATTCTTTCCTTATCTTTCACTGTCATCTCTAAGCCATCAGCTTCCAATAACTGTTATAAAGACTGATTGAAGTAAAAGACTTTTGCAATTCAGTGTGCATCCAGAGAATAATGACAATGAAAACTAGGACATTATAATGTCTGAAACATGGAGTTTTAACTAGTGAAGAATTTCTCACAATTTATGCTTTATTGCATTTTGAATCTATATGCTGATGCCAGAGAATACAAATTGTAGGTTGAATCTTCAAAAACCTGTTAATGTTATTTTTCTATAAACATAAATTTGATAACCTGCGATTAGGAAATAAAGAAAAAATTGTGTTTATATTTTCTTGTTTTGAATTTTGTATCATGTGTTTGTATTTATATTCAAATGACAAATACATTTTTACAAATGAATTTTCGTTGTTTCAGATTGTCAGGATGGCACAAATGTACTGAAAAGGAAAACTTTCAGTTTTAAGTCCATAGAAGAGACTATAATGTCAAAATCATGGCTAAGTAAACATCTGAAGGAAGAGGGAGGGCCTGCCAAATACCTCGGTTGATTAAAGTGCCTGCAAGCAGGTGCAGGGGGTGGGGGCTTATTCCCCAGGCCTGCCATGCCAGCCCTGCCCCTGGGGCGCACTGAGATGGCAATTGAGACTGGGCCAGGTGGCGTGCCCCTGTGCTTACAGTTCTCCGGAGGCTGTAAGCAGGCAGATCCCTAAGAGTCCGATCTAGGGTTCCTGTGCACCCTTCTCCCTGCAAAAAGTAAGAATCAAGGCCAATAAACGATTTGACCATTTGTATATAGTCAAACTTGTCCTTAAAATGAATCATCAGAAAATATTTTAATATTTAAATTAAAAGTTGCAAGTTTTAATTTTCACAGCATCTTAAAATAGGTGAGATATACTTTATTCTTTGTTCGTTTTATTCCAATTGAGAAAAAATACACTTTAGAAGCAATGATTGTATGACTGAATTCCACCGGATGCCACCGTCCAGTCAAGCTTCTGGGTTAATCCATGACAGAAGCATCCGTGTTCACCTGGGAACCTATGCCCCGTGCCCATTGTAAGTTTTGTATTTGATAGCTGGCTTTTGGGTGAAATCCTGTGGGCAAATCGTTGTATAATAATACTATGGAATTTAGTCTGTTGTGGATGAATTATTATCTATTTGACAGAAAATATTGGGGAAAGTATTTATTTCACTGAATCAAAGTAAAAGATAGAATATATTATCTATTAACACAATATTTCTATTCTTTCTCTGACCATTTTAACGTTTAAGTGATTCAGGTTTGCCCAAAATACCCATCTAGTTAGAATAGATTTCTTATTTATATATTTATTTATTTATTTATAGTAGGAGAATTACAACAATTGATACATTGCATATTGTTCTCTTTGTAGTAGTCATTTGTAGCACAGGATGCATACATGATATCCTGTACAAAAAATATTATTACAAATTTTTGTTCTTATTCAATTAAGAGAAAGTAGCTATATATCCATCTTAACCATTTTGCATATACAGATACAAAATGGTCCTTCATTTATATCACCGTTTGTTTTGTTTTTTTTTTTTTTTTTTTAGTTTTGTCAGAGATGGGCATTCCACTGCCATCCAAATATTGTAGGTGCATGAATTCAGTAAAATATTCCAATATAGTGCACCAGTTCACACTAGTAGTGGGCTATCCACAGGACTGGTAATGTCCACATCTGATGTCTCCCTAGTGTAAGAACTCAAAAGAAGAAATATGAGTAGAAAGGTATAACACAATTAAAACGAAAGTGAGAAAATGAGAATTGGACAATGAAAAGAGTGCAAGGAGAAAAACTAGGAAATGTGACAGGGCAAAACCATACATTTATGCGTACAAAATGGGCAAAGCAAGGATCCTGAGAACTATCAGCAGGTTGTTGAAACTTGCAGTTACTTGGTGGAATAATTACCCTGACTAACTATATATGCTGATACCTATGATGGAGTGACTGCACTGAAGATAGCAATGCGTAATAGTGGGGTCATACTTGGAATGCCTGTCATTCTGGTCTTCTAAATACATACTGCTTTTAATAACATAACAATTATGGCCAGATTGTATCTCAAGTAAGTGTTTATTTTTTTAAAGAAAATGGTATTAAATGAAAAAAGAGGCAAGAAAAAAATGTCACAGGACTATCCTGCTACAATACTGTATATGGTTAGATTTCTAAATTACTGTGTAAAATATGTAATGGTTTATTCATATTTTTAAATATTTTTATTTTTTAAATTCTTTTTCCATACTTGGTAGACTCAAAGTTTAACATGTCAATACTTGATGGAAAATACATGCTCCATCTTATGCCTAAGATGTTTGATATTCAGTCAGATAGTGAGGTTAAACCCACCTGCATATGTTGCAGGGCAATAATAAACTTCTCTTGTGGAGGATTAACAACCTAAATTCACAGACCAAAAATTAGAGAAATAGAAAGGCTGCAAGAACAGCCAACATTTTTGTCCTAGCCTTTCAAGGTCAGTGAGGACTCATGACATAGGAAAAGCTGTACTGTTAACAATCATGCAACTCAGTTGTGTCCCAAATTTTCTGGTCACGGAGATCAAGGGGTCACAGAGGAATGTGATCAATGATGTAGTGTGTGCCTAAAGAGAGTCACATGGAGGAAAACATTCTCTCAGGCTTTCACAGAGAACAAATTAGTCAAGCAGTGGCCCTGACTCATTCACATGGCTGACACTGACAAAGGATCTACAAAGTTCAGTACAGGGTTTCAGGATCAATCCTGAGGAGACTTGACTGACCTCATCAGATGCAAAAGTTACATTTCTTGTTGTATAGGTCTTGCTTTTTCTTGGTCTTAACCATCCAGCAGAAAAGTGCAGAAATGTGGTATGAAAAGTGGAAGGCTCAAGCCATTAGAATAGATTTCTAAGTGACAATAATTTTAAGTAAATACTTAGGATGACATCCTAAATTTATAGTCAGCAAAAATATATAATAGCAATTTGCTTTTATTTACAAAGTCAATGTAGTATTATTCCACAGGAATTGGCAATATATTTATAGAGATCTCTATACAAATGTATCACTATTATTATATACTGCTTGTTGCTAGTTGGACTGACATTCATTCTTGTTTTTCAGAACCAGGGATTGAATTCAGGCCCTTGTGCTTGCCAGGGAGTGCTTATTCTACTGAGCCATCACCTTACCCATAATTTTCATAGTATTTCCCCAAACACTGTGGTTAGAGATGGAAAAGGTCAAGATATAATAGTCACACTGATCATCAGTCAGTGATATCTTCAATATTTTCCCAACCTTACATTAGTAACCTGTTAAAATAATGGACAACTGAAGTATTATTTCTTAACTTTATAAATCATATCAGTAATGTAGAGAGAAACAGAATAGGGTTCCAAGTATTGCTAATGTTGATTTATGAAACTATGGTTCTTCAGAATATGGCTTAGAAACACACAAATAGTGTAGCATAGCTGAACACACATGATATAGACTCTCTTACCTACCAACTTCAAGATCTTATACAAACCAATTCAATGTACTTAGCTTTAATATCATGATTCCTAGAGTGAGAATTACCTTCGCATCTGCATTTCTTGCCCAGAAGAAGCTGGCATGTGTAAAATCATGAGGCAACTGCAGGAGCTATTGAAATTTTAGATGCTACGTCAATTGCATGAGTACCTCATGAGATTTGATGATTGATTTATGTGCTGCATGCAGTAATAATTTGATCTGAGTAAGATGACAGCCTTTGTGTGACAGAAAATAAAAGGTTAAAAGTAATAACTCTAAGTAGTTAAGATTGTCACAGATCACACTGTACAATGATGTACATAGACCTAGGCAAGTAAGTTGGACAATACTATTTGGAACACATTGGGAGGCCTGACTACAAACTACTTAGACTTAGTGAATCCATACATATTGCTTTATGCATATACTTAGATTGAAAGAAAACTCTATGCTTAGATGTTTTATAAACAGATTGAAGTTTATTAAAGAAAATAATATATATAGCTTTAAAACATTACTATTTTGAATTGTTCACTCTTTGAGAAACTTAGAATTGTTCTAGTGAAGTTTGATGATTTTATTTCATCAAATTTAAACAGACATGGAAATTCCACTGGGATATTTAACCTGAGCAAACTGTTCATTTTTATTCTGAGGATAAATCAGCATTATTCATACCCTGTGAATTTTCTTTCTTCTTTCTTTCTTTCTTTCTTTCTTTCTTTCTTTCTTTCTTTCTTTCTTTCTTTTTTTTTTTTTTTTTTTTTTGCAGTGCTGGGGATTGAACTCAGGCCCTTCTGCTTGCCAGGCAAGCACATATTATACTGAGCTAACTCCCCAGCCCCTGTGAAATGTTGCATGTCCAGGGACTGATGGAGCCAATGGCTCATACCAGGATATTAATAAATAGTATGTCGGCATAGTATGTCGTAAAGGATCATTTATGCATAGGTTCACTCATTACCATTGTGCGTTTGTCTTTCCACTTTTCTGTTCAACAGACCCTTGTGGATAAAAAGTAGCCCTGTATCTACGGAGAATATTTTAATTGGCAATTCATTTTAGTTAATATAAGTCTAACAAGCAAATTTTTGAGAGCTTCTTTATTCACTTTTGATTTTTATTAGTGTAAATTGAAGAAAACAAGCAGAAGTTAATATCTCTAAAATGAGAACATTTCATAAACAACCTATTTTAAAGTTCAATTCTGAGGAGTAATGGATATTTATGACTCAGTTCTGTAAAACAGTTTACTTGGCTTCATAAATAATGGATTTAAAATTAATGGGATGTGGGACTTAAAACTGATAAGATAATCTCATTGATGAGCTCCACCCCACCCTATTTCTTTTAAATGTAGAAATAAATTTTCTTCAGTAAGTGAAGTAAGCAGTATTAAGAACTAATCAAAGTTTCTGAAGCCAGTCAGATAGAAATTTAAGATTACCCAAATGACTTTGAGCAAGAAAATCTGCATTTCACTATGGTTTTAAATCTGTTTTGACTAGAAAATGAAGCACAAATGTAGAGTGGGGAAAGAGAGAGAGAGAATAATTTGACAATTTTGGGTTTTCTTTCTCGATAATAATTATAATAACATCATAAAATGCTATTAATAGTAGTTTAAATTTATTTATTAAATAATTGTAGAAATAACTTTCCTCTTTACATTTTTTTAGATTTTATTTTTATACTTTATCAAAATTTCTCCATTTTAATTAAGTTTTCAGACTTATTGCCTTCCATAAACCCACTGCAGTGGGCGCCAGTTCATCTGTCTGGGGAAGTCTGTGGAGCACAAATAAATTGCAATAGCTTCCAGTGCCAATGACATTTGCAGAACTGAAAATAAAGCTTCATATTAAATGAAGAGGGGATTTAGATCCAGTTGCCTCCAAAACTCAGTCCTTGCTGCTTCACAACAGAAATGGCTCACTACCTTGGCCTAAACTTTATGGGAAAACATTTTTCTTGAAAGGATGAAGTCCCTGAATCATTCTCTTCAATTAAGCTAGATTTGGGTTTGTCCTATAAGTTTAGAAAACTGATGCATCCAGAATTAACGTTGAAAATAGACTTGCTCCCATAACAGTACTAGAACAATCAACCAGAATAAAGAACATGTATTCTCTGATAAAATCAAAATATTGAAAAGGACACAATTTTAGATAGCATCATGATTGAATATCAGAATAATATAGCAATTAACATATATTACCACTTTAGATATATTTCATTTTTTTATCTAGTAACTAAAGGGACCTAAAGAAAAGCATAATTAATAGTTTCCGCATCCTTGTATTCTGTAGCTAGGTCAATGACAATGGGCTGAAGAAGGTCACCTATTCTAATATAATAGTAGGCACATTTAAGCTAATGAAGAATTTTAGCTACTTTGAAGGAGTTTTATATAAATAAAAGGGTATTCTAAAGGATAAAAATTTCACTAAATAGTTCCTAATTTATTTTTATTGTTTTTTTTTTCTTTTCAAAAAATGATAAAAAAGAAAACCAGCATTTGGTACATTTAAGAAAAGAGTCTTCCAAGAATAAGTCATAGGATGTACAGAGGCCCTATGAGAGATTAAATCAAGATTTAAAACATTAGCAAAGATGCCATAGATTCCATTAGAAATTGAAAGAACAGGGTAATGCTTGACAGAAGAGATAAGGAAAAGCAACACTGTGCAGCACTCTTGGGCTATGCAAAGAATTTGGGCTTTACGCTTTGAACAAACATTAAGGAAAGCAGTAGTTGTATCCTGAGGGTATTCTAAAGTGCCTACTCTGGCTCTGGTTTGAGAGAGGATTGAAGAAAGAACACAAGTGCAGAGGAAGGCAAGTAGGATTCTGCTCTAACATTTCTGCTCACAGATTATGCCTTGTGGCTTAAGGGAAGACCTGACTCATAGAGCAGAAGGGAAAGACAAGCGTGGAGTAGGGTTTCCACATGCTTGGCTTGTATACTCCTGGGTGTGTTACCGCATTCAATGAGACTGGAAACTCTAGAGGGAGGAAAGAAGAGAAAAATCACAGTGTTTTTCATTTAAAATGTTAACTTTGAAGCATCTGTGCAGACAGCAAGTATAAATAAACTAAAATGGGGGTGACCTGTGCTAATAGATAGCAGATGAAGTGAATGCCATTCCATGGAAGAATGCAGGGAGAGTCAAAGAAAGGGCTAAGATAAAGCCCTAGGAAGTATCTTCTAGTTTAGTTGTACTATAAAAATTACAGGTTAGGTGTGGATCTGGATAGAATAATGAGAATTTCTGGAGGATATAAGGAATCTAATAGGTTTTGAAGGATAAAGAAAAGCTTTTATTCTCACTTATTAGGAGTGAAATGCACCTTAGCATAAAAACGAATGTAAGCTGAGTGGTTGCAAAGCTAAGTCATTTCAGAATATTTATAAAATGGGTGGCATTTTATATTGGATGTCATAACATACAAGGCAAACATCTGGAAATCCTATTCCATGCATTTGATGGTCATAGATGTAGGTGTAGAAATGGAACAAAAGTAACTAGGTGGGCCAGTGAGATAGCTCAGTGGACTAAAGTGCCTGCTTAGGCAAATTTAGGCAAAGCTCAGGGACCCTGTTTTGATGCCACATTAGCCCCGCCCACAAGGTGGTGGGCTGAGTCCACCAAAGTCTGGGCAGGCGGGTGCATGCCTGTAATCCCGCAGCTGGGGAGGCTGAAAGAAAGAGGATCACCATGAGTCTGAGCTGCGTAGTGAGACCCTGCAACAACCAAATACATTAAGAAAAAAAAAAAGGAAAGTACGTGAAAAGGGTTCTGCCTGAGGAGCAAATGAGATATTCTTGCCCCAAGGATGAGAAGTAATAACAGATTTTGAACAGAGGGGACACTTGTCAATTTCCACTTTAGGAAAAGTGACCAGATGAATAACGGAGGCAAAGTTAGAACAGTGTTACTTGAGCTGTATTCCAAAGGTCACTAGCTCAATTACAAGGTAAGAATTTGAATCTGAAATAATATAGTTATGTAATCAATGGAAAAACTGAAAAATAAGCAGGATTTCTTCTGGACTACAGTGTGCTAATGTACGGTGCTAATTCTTAGAATGGAGAGGTAATATTCCTAGTTTCTGAAAATAATTAAACCAGGGATGCATCACTTCTAATAGCAAGACTGCTGTTGTACAAGATGAAATTTGGTGTACCATTTGCTAAAATGTTCAAATTTAACCACATTTCAAAGGCATTATTCCTTTCTGCATAATTTATATACATTTTGAAAACAACATCTAAAAGAACATAGCAATACTGAAATGTGTGGTAGTTGTAGGGAGGGACAGATAGAATCATCCAGATGCAGCAACCTTTTAATTTGGGGTCCCTTTCTATTGGGTCCATGTCTTTGAATGCTAAGCTATCAACATGTCAGTCAAACTGAAGTGAAGCAATGTCTACATAGTGAGTTTTTAAAAACTAAATCAATTACTGGTGTGTATGGATCTATGTCTATGTGAGGACATGCCTCTATCCTTATGTGAAATATTAATATATGTGACCACATTTAGGGTGGTTGGTATGAAAATTAAGGACATTAATCATTTTAGAACTAAGAGAGTACCAGCCACACAAATCTCTCTTTAAAAAGAACAAAAGATAAAGGAACCCTCAGAGGCGATTTAAAAATCAAACATTTTTTTTTTTTTGAATGTCAATGGAGTGCCCACTTTTGACAGGTGTAGACAAAGGAAGGGTTGTAGAAAGAAAAAATCAGGATGTGTGTGTATAGACAGTACAGTTGGGATAGATAACGCTGTGCTTCTACGTAATTCTATGAGAGGCAAGATCTGCACTAATGGTGGTTGGACAGGATATTATGTCGGCTTTTAGTGCTATGGTCATC
>PVKA01048916.1:0-13524 GCA_004027165.1 Ctenomys sociabilis
GTTTATTTCACTTATGAGTATATGTTCAAGTGGTATCCACTTCAGTATAAATGCTTCAAACTTATCATTCTTAATAGCTGAGTAATACTCCATTATATAGAAATACCACATCTTTTTCAACCATTCCTCATGTGATGGACATCTTGGTTGTTTCCAAGATTTTGCTATCACACATTGTGCTGCTATAAACATAGGTACATTTCTTTCAATAGGAGTGGACAGCTCCATATTGGCCCTCTCAGTTTCATAGACAGGACCTGCCTTCTTGAAAAGATAGCTAAGTATTTGATTGACACAATTTCCATTCAATTTATTCCATTTCTTGCCTTAGGTAGCTACCAATCATTAAGAAAAAGTGGGCTTCATATATCTTTTTCACTCCATCAACACATAGTTCTTTCTGAATTCCATGAAGTTCCACTTACTTTTTTTAAATGTGTACATAAATTACTCCCTTGAAGAACATTAGTAAAATGCTACTTGATCAGTCTCCCATCATTGGCTCATTTTTATTCCTCAGACTAGTGCATAAGTGATTTTGGTGCATAGCTTCTCTATCTACAAGCATAATGTGATGATGTCTTTTTAGTAGGAATGGATAAACAGTAATTTGGATCATAAAAGCCATAGCCAGAACTATATCTCAAAATTTCCACAGGGATTTAGAAGAAGAAGTGAATCATTGTTGCATGAAAATGGAACCTCGTTTAATGAACAGGCTAATAATTTGAATGACAAACATGGATAATTCAAGTCAGAAAAACACGTTTCTGACACCTAAATTATGGCAGTGAGTAAATACATCAGAGAAACAGAAAAAGCACCGGATGGAATTAAAGCACATCGGACAATTGGGCTGCCCACTAGCAGGTGAGGTCTGGTAAGGAAGATTCTGTGGTGCACCAGTGCATGCGTTTATAATGTCTAATATGTTTTGATGATACAATCCCTACAGGACATCCACAGGGAATAAAACAAGGCAAAAGAAATCGAGAGCCTATCAACATCCACTTAGCTGAGGTTTTCGTTAAGCAAGCACTTTAAATTTTTAAGATAAGAAAAAAGAAAAGAATGAATCAGAACAATATTTTGAGTCTGCTTTTTAAGAAAGATGTAAAATTACTTTTTAAAATAAAAATTAAGGTTTTTTTTTAGAAAGCAATCCATGCTTTTCACATATATTTCATGTGTGCAAGTAATGAAGAATCAATAGGCCCTGGTTTGCATAACAGATTGATAACCAGTTTAATAGACATCAACAACAACAACCAAGTAAGACAATTTTGCTGTGTCAAAGTACACTGTGAGATACACTGTCCATGCTGTATTAGGATCTCTTTCTCTCTCTCTCTCTCTCTCCTCTCTCCATCCTCCCTTGAATTATGCCTTTCATTGTAGACATTATACATAATTTTTATAAGAGAAATCATGCCATATTTAAACTTGTATGATTCTTGCTTCATTTAATATTATGCCCTCAAGGAACGTACATTTCCCACAAACTATTCAAATTTATACTTGTGTACTGAAGAGTAGTACTCCACTGTGAATAAACAGCATGTTTTCTTTAACCATTTATATGCTGGATTGACTGATTCTGAAATACAGCTATTATGCATTGTGCTACTATAAACATAATATGTGTGCATCACCGTGGTGTGGTGTCTTTAAGTTCTGGGGAAAACTAACTAGAAGGGGAATCGCAGGAGCACATGTAATTTCTATTTTTAGCATTTAGCTTATTTTTTAATTTATTTTTTATTTTATTGAAGTACAAATATCAATCAGACAGTTTTAAGACACCTTAACAAGACAGATTCGATAAATTAATACATTGCAAACTGTTTTCATAATGTTTTCGTATCGTACAAGGTGTGTACATGATATTATACTTACAGACATTATTATAGCAGATGTCTCTCATCAGTAAATTAAGAATGTAGCTGTTTACTTATCTTATTTTTTATACCTGAATTATATCAAAAATTCAATAATTATTTTCCTAGTGGATGACCATAGTACTAGAAGCCGACATAATATCCTATCCAACCACCATCAGTGCAAATCTTGCCTCTCATAGAATTATGTAGAAGCACAGCGTTATCTATCCCAACTGTACTGTCTATACACACACATCACGATTTTTTCTTTCTATACCCCTTCCTTTGTCTACACCTGTCAAAGGTGGGCACTCCATTGTCATTCAACTAACTTAGGTGCTTGAACTCGACAACACAATCCGACACAGTCCAGCATTCCACAACAATAGTGAGTTATTCAAAGAAGTTGTCGACCATAGCCATTTACAGCTCAGCTTAATATTATGGCCCCATGATGTATACTTCATTTTTATACTTTTCTGCTGGATGGTTAAGACCTAGGTAGAGCAAGACTTATATACCAACACACGTACTTTATATTTCTTATGTGGTCAATGAAGTCTCCTCAGGGTTTATCTTATAGTCCTGTACCTTATTCTGTAGATCCTTTGTCTGTGTCGTCCGTGTGGATGAGTCACGGCCAATGCTTGACCAGTTTGCTCTCTGTGAGAGCCCGAGAGAAAGTTTTCTCTCCATGTGACTTTCCCTAGGCACACTATAGAACTTCAATCTCTTTCCTCTGTGGCTTCATAATCTCCTTGTTCAGAAAATTTAGAGCTCAATTGAGTATCATGATGTTGCAGTACAGGTTCTCCTATGTCCTGAGTCTTCGCTGACCTTGAAAGGCTAGAGCCAAAATGTTGGCTGGCCTTGTGGCTCTTCTATTTCTCCAACTCTGATTTGTGAAATTAGGTTGATAACCATCCAGAAGAAAAAGCTGATTAGTATCCTGCAGCATATGCCATTCACTTTGCCTTATCGGACTCAATTGATTTTAGTTGTTGTACGTTTCCTTTTGTATTTCTGCTTTTCGCTTGTAAAATTAAGGTTTTGAAAGCAATTGTTATGAAGATAATATGAAAGTAAGAACAATTAGGTGTACCAAAAGCCACTTCTGCTTCATCAAGTCTGTAACTGGGATAATGATTAATGCTTCTTAAAAATAATAAAAATAGTGATCTTAATGTACAACTGCAGAATTCTAGGTTCCCATCCCACATTAGTGTCAGGAAACAATTAAAGAGATAATTATTCTCAAAATTTATCAAGCAGCCATCAATGTACTAGCGAAATATGAGAAGTTTTGTTGGTTTTGTCGCAATAAGAAATACAGTGTCTTATTGTGTAGAAGAGCCTTTTCTTTTCTTTAGTATAGCAATGCTTTAGGAGTATTTTTGAAAGGGCTGAAAACCAAAGCCTTCTGCAAAACCAGCTTCGACCTTTGTTTTCCATTTGAATAGCTCATCCATTCCACACAAATCCTCTCAGCTACTGCCTCTGTCATACACTGCATTTTTAGGTCTGGCTCGCCTAATGTGGATCCTGCTTCTTATCCTTTTTCCATCTTCCTCTGACACACCAAAACCCTCCTCCTCCTCCAGCCCAGCACCCTCATCCTTCCCTTTCTTCACTTTTCCACTAACACACACACACACACACACACACACACACAAAAAAAAAAAAAAAATATTTCCACTGATCTATCTTACTCTTAAATGTTTTAACTATCTATCTTTAGTTTCTCATCTTGTTGCTGTCTAATTGAATTCTAGAATGTTTATATTTTTCTAACAGCCTTTGAAAGAAGGTGTGTACCGCATATCTTATTTTAATCTTTCTGACATGCAGTAGATTATTCATATGCAAGAAGCATTCAGCATTTACTGAAAAATTTAAATGTGGACATGTGAATAAATGAATATAAGCTGTGGTTGGTATCTTGACGTTTCTTTGAAACAGCAAATTAATATTTAGCTCTTCTCTTTAGTTACCTATGAAAGAAAAAAATTATTGAAGAGTGTCAGTGAAGCAATTATAGCAGAAAAGAGGAGGAAATAATATAAACAATGCTTTTGCACAAATTTTCGGAAACAATTACCAAAGGAAATGTCAACCATGGACCAAATAGAAATAATTCAATATATAAATATAAATAAATAGGGAATCCAAGGAAAACCACATTTTCAACTGTACATTCTTCTCTTCCATAATATGAAATGCAGTTATTGAAATGCATATATTTAAACTTTCTTTTTCACCTCAGTCAGGGCAGTCATTTTAGCATCCAATGCATAGTAAGTGGCCAGTACATAATTGCAAACGCCATTCTACTTGGTAGCTTCGCAATTCCCCTGTTGCCAAGGAGCAAAGCAAAAATGATTCAGTCCCCCATTTAAAATAGACCTAATATTACCATTAAATTGAATATAATTAGAATTACAATTAAACGCTATATCATTTAAAAGAGGAAATTATTTCTCCATCAAGTTTTACAATGGCCTTTGGCATAGCACAGAGAAATTGGGCTTTAAAATAAAATCTCAGTTAAATGAAAAGCTCAGATTAGCTGACAATTTTCATACCTCAGAATTTCCTTATGTATATTTCTCTAGTGACCTTTCTAATGACAAAGCCTGAAATGATAGTCAATTAAATTTATATCCCAAGGCACACTATAAATTTGTCAAGCTCCAAACAAACGCACTGTGAAGTTCATAAAATGAGCTCTCAGTACCGAAGAGTGGGTAAAGAAAAGGTAACAGATCAGTGCCTGGTCCTTATGCACCCAGGCCTTAACGATGCTCAGATAAGCGTGAGGATGGAGAACCAGAAAGGGCCCTCAGAGCTCTCTAATGCCATGCTGTGCATGACCTCAATTTATTTGAGCATCACCATCCACAAATAAAATGTGGATTCATTTAAAATCATGAAGCCCACAAGTTCACATCTGTGTGCCGGTTAGGCATTGGCAAGACACTCATTAACTGATTCAGGCAAATGCAATACAGGACTGAGGCTTTGAGTGATGGTTTTCTCTTGGGTTTTAAGACCATGTCTTGCTCCTATGTCTTATTTTTATTTCAAGTGGACTATTTTTCTTCCCAAATTAGCAAATGATAAATAGGTTTGTAAATATGACTTCTGTTCTCAGCACCAGGTAAATATTGGGCCCCTTTCACCAGGTACAATAGTCACCTAAATATATTCTGCAAAGAAGACATGTATGACCAATCTTTTAGGAAATTATTGACAGAATAAATTTAACATTATAAAAGCATATATATATATATATATATATATATATATATATATATATATTATCCTCCAATGGATAATCTGTGCCACTTATATTCACCAATACTATGCCCAGTAAGAAAATCACCAATGTGGATTATTAACATACCTGATCAGCTCTGTGTATAAATGAAACTGAATCCTCTTGCAGACCTGAAAAGATACTTCTCAAAGCAGGTGCTTCCCTTAGTTTAGTCTTCCTGTGTTAAATACACATCCTTGGTAATTCTGAATCACAAGGAATTATAAAAGCAGGTTCATTGGCTCTAGGAAAACATTCTAAGAAATAAAATACTTCTAGAAATTTAAATTTCTTCTTTTCCTACGTTTTTAGGGATTTTACTCACATTTAGGTTCAAAAACACATTCCTATTTTCCATTAACATTAAATATTTATCATGATACGAAGACATGAAGGTGTATTAGAAGGTCTAAGTTAAACTTTAAGACCATTAGAAAAAGAAAAAAGGTTGTAGTAGCTCTTTTTATGTAACCAGAGATGGAAGAAAACTCTTTAAAAATTACTAAGCCACTTCAAACATAACATGTTCAACTACAGCAATATTGAGAGAGCTTAGCTTCAGTATGATATCATGTTTCAATTATATTTCCTGGAAAATATAACTGAGACTTATGTGAACTTTTCATTCAATAAAAGCTTGACTGTTTACAGTAACCTGCCTGCTAAGTGCAGCACAAATCTTTCTGAAAGTCACCATTTCAGTCCAGAAAAATATTGCAAGCCAATCAGCATTATCAAATAACTATAAAAGATGATTTTTAGGATTTAATCTGAAGTCAATATAAAAATATTTGTTCAAATATGAACCAATTAAAGACTGTCTCTTTTTGCTGACAAAAAAGGTCTGTATTTGACACCCCATTACTGAGCATGCACTATTTATAAAATATGGAAGCAAAGGTGACCAGGACACAGTCTACCAGAGAGGGGAAGACATTGGTATTCCTGCGGTGGTATAAAATTATCACATTATTTAAAAAAAAGATAGCAGTTACTATACAAATAGGGAAGCCAGAGGTTGATTAGAACAGAATGAAAAAGGACCATAAAGAAGTGATATCTTGGGTGTGTTTAATTGGCACTGATGGACTACAAGGGAGAAAGTCAAGCAAAAATAAGGACTTTTTAAATAGAAAATCAGAATAAATTTTAGGAAACTTTGGTTCATGGGAAGTGTTCAAAGGCTCCAAACCAGAGAATGGCATCGTTGAAATCTCTTTTGGAAAGGTAGGGTGGACAACAGTTTAGTTACGATTACCTAAGTAAAATCCATGTCCTCTAACAAGAGGAGAGTGGGGGTCAAGAAACTCAACTCAAGTTGATTGATTTTATCATCGTAACTATAATTTCCAGTGTGCTGTTCTTTGGTAATGTACATAAAATTTTAGTGCAATAGAAAATGTGCATAACTGAGAAGCGGAGGGATAATATATAATTCCCTTAACTGTGTGGTTTTTCCCTAGTTTTCAAAGCCTGACACTAAGAATATTAAAATCACTTGCATCAACAATTCTATTCTCCTCTATGGTGACATTTCAGTAGCTAACTGGGGGCCAGTGAAATAGCTCAAAAGTCTAAAGCACCTGCTTAAGCAATCCTAAGCAAAGCACAGGAACCAAGATTCGGTCCCTGGCACCGCACGTCATGCCAGCCCTGCCCTCAGGGTGGGTGGAGTCAGCCACAAAAAATAAAATAAAATCAAAACATAACTAACTGAGGAAAAGAGGATGGTTTAGAGAAGAACAAATGGAGTCAGAATGAATTTTTTTTATATCTTAGTATCAATATCAAGCTTGTATTACTTTTAAGAAGACTGTAACACAATCAAAAACCAAATACAACAAAATAACCAAATATAGTCCAATAATCCCTAATAGTAGTAGGCAGAACTGGCAATGTCAGAAGCTGAATTCAAGCACCTACAATATTTGAGTGGCAATGAAACACCTATCTCTGACAAAACAAAACAAAAAAGGGGATATAAATGAAGAACCATTTTGTAGTGAAAAGATACATACATATTAGGAGAGATATACAGCTACTTTCTCTTAGTTCAATGAGAAGAAAGATTTGTATTAATAGTGTTTAGACAAGATACAATGTTGCATCTGGTACTCTGAACAACTACTATGAAGACAACAATATGCAATGTATTAATTATTGAAACTGTCTCATTGTGATTTCTTTCTCATTAAAACTAATGAAAAATAAAGTTCTGAGTTATATCAGCAAATAAAAGACCAAATACATATAAATAGTAAAGATAGACACACTGTGAGGTGAGTCCAAGTCTGACATGGACTGAACGAATGATATAACCCACTAGAGGAATCCAAAATATAAATAAAGAGCAAAGTAAAAGATAATAGGGGCTGGGAAGCTAGCTAGATCTTTTGCAAAACAAAAAGGAGAGAGACATGCAGGAAGGGGAGAGGAAGGGATGAAAAAGAAATTAAGATACGTTATGCACACATACCAATGGGAATGTAGTCTGTATTTACCACAAACATGTACTAATAAAAAATAAAGTTGAAAAACCAAAAGAAGTCAAGAGAGAAAATCCAAACCACTAAGCTAAGGCTCTCAAAAGAAGATTCATGTGTTCTCTTTAATCTAGTCAGCATAGTAATTTTCAGGACAAAATAAATTAAAACTAGTTTTATTCTGAGAACTATTATGTTTCTGTCCACAAACCAGGTTTCTCTGCCCAAATAATATAGCAGGGTGCATATTCTTAACTCATAGAGCAACACATACTTCCAGTGACTTAATTTTTTCTCAGTCCAGTTAATACAAGAGCTGTCAAGCAGTAGTTTTCTATCAGTAGGTGGTGATTTACTGAGATAAATAAATGAGCTAATACACACATAACATTTAAGTGAATCTACAATATGTCACTATGGCTCAATACCCAATAACAAATACTATTACAATTCTTATTTATAAACAGACTCCCTGGGTTGAAATCCCAGACTCACCATCTATCAAATGGTTTACCTAGGATAAGTTGTACATGTTTTCTATTTTCTCACTTCATTAATAAGCATACTAATACTATTGTTAACAATTTGGAAGTAAGGTTAATCCGTGGTGAGTCCACGGCTGAGTGTACTGTTTCATTTTTCTTTTTTTTTTTTTTTTTTTTTTTGGTTTAACCAGTGATTGAACTCAGGCCTTTGCGCTTGCCAGGGAAGCACTTTTTCCACTCAGCCGTCTCCCCGGCCCCTGAGTGTACTGTTAAGCGACGATTACTGAAGGAAGTGAGTCCCTGGGGTCAAGCTGGAAGCGTGTATTTCTATCCATGGCTCCTCCCTTTCTTCTTGCTTCTCGGCTGTCCCGGGTCCGCAGCTTTCCAGACCCTGCTTGCCCTGTGCAACACTTTTCTTCAAAGGACTGAATCCTCTGAAACACAAGATAGACCGGCCACAGACAGCGCGAGCACAAGAAACATCTTGAAGATGAAGGTGTCGAGTATTTTGACCCAGCAATAAAAATCACTCTGTAGTTTTATTATCAATCGAAATCCACAGGTCTTCATAAAGAAATGCTTGCCTCTTCTAAAGGGGAATTTACATTTGTTTTACTTTATTTTTTATTCAGCACCAGATTCTCTGCGTATTTATGGTAATGTATGTTTTGTTCAACAGAGCTGCCAAAAACAAAAAATAGCGCCCCCATTTAATCTGTATTGCTCTGCAGAACATGGGACAACTCTGTGCTCCCAGTAAAGGTGCATATACGCTAACAATCTTTGTTCCTGTGTTTATGTAGCACCATCTTTGAATTCTTTTTAGTAAGATTTAACATTTTTCTCTTTCCCTAATAAATGAAATGAATCTTTGACATGTGCTTATTATTCATCTGTGTGAGAGGTATTTTTAATCATGTGATTATCATTTGAAATAATTTCCTTTGAGATAGCTAATATTTATAGAATACTAATTAAACATTATGTATAAATTAACTCATCAGTTTCTAAAACAACACAATGTGAGAAAGAATATACAGTAATCCCTCTGATATACAAAGGATATATTTTAAGACATCTAGTTTAATGTCTCACACTACAGATAATACTAATGCTGCATGTTGTATTTTTCCTCTACATACATATTTATCATAAAGTTTAACCTGAAATTTGGCATAATATGGCAGTAACAACTCTGATAGAACTTAACATAAGTTAGGCACAGTAGAAAAGTAATACTAATGAGGGATTATATAATGATATATTTCAAAAATATGTACTCCATCCTCATGAATTTTTATTTTTCTATTTTCTTTAACATTTTCAGATTCATCGATTTTACATGACTGGAACCATAGACATTAAAACTACAGATGAGGAGTAAGCCTTGGAATCCATATTTCCAAGACAAAAGTAAAAATTTATCAGTCACCAATCTGTTAAATATAAAAGCAATGGAAAGAGAAGATTGTCCTTGGAATTAGTGTTCTTCAGTTACTCCCATCTCTTGATTGAAAGAACTCTGGAACATGATACCACAGATATAAGTTACTCTCTTATTCTCCAAAACTCCGTGGTTAGCAGATTAAAGCGAGTTGACATAATCATTCTTTGAGATCTTTCTGATTCATTATTTTCTTTCTGGATTTATTTTTATTCTCTACTCTGTGCCTTACTTCAGGTTGCACCATCAATCATTAAGGTCTCAGTTTTTGCAGTTGTCTCAATTCCTCCAACAGATACCAAAAAAAAAGTAATTATTCACAGAATTCTATAGATTTTTAGCTCTTTGAAGTTGCAAAGGACACAGAATAGTAGACTTCCTACTGCCTTCTCTATTGTAGAAACTTCCAGTTGAACTTGATTCCCATGTCTCTATAATTTGAAGCATATCCTGAGATACCTCCAGATTCATTAGGACAGTACATCTCTAGCATTATTGTTGGGTTTGTTGATGCTTTTAGAAGTAAAAGTGTAAAAAAATGTACATGCACTGTAATTATATGTTAGATAATGTTATTAATGTTCTATTTTTTATGCTTTACAAGCAAATATACTCTTAAACTGAATGTAATAATGCAAATAAAAAGCCAGAAATCTCTTTCTGGTTGCCCAGCTGACCCCCACATCCCCTACCTCTCACCGTGGTAAGCACATACCACGTAATTATAATGCAGTAAACATTATCTTCCCAAAAAGAGGGTCTGATAAACTCATTTTTCTGTTCAACACCTTCACAAATATTCTTTGGCTTGGATATAATCTCAATCTTTCACCTCCCTGCTTTGAGTAGCATAGTTTCTTGTGTTGGTGATACTTCCTATATGGTCACCTCTCTTCAGATATCCCTAGCAAGACTCAGACATTCAAACTAGGCAACATATTCCAAGTATCAACACTAGCTTCTCTTGTTCTCCTAATTCCATCCATCACTAAACTTCAGATATTTCTACATTCATTTCTGTCTGTGCTCTAGCAATTTAGGGAGTTTATCTGTGTGTTAGGCAGAACATTCTGTACCCAGAATCCCAGCGACATCAAAGAGGTCCCCAGTGAATACATTACTCATACATCACTAGAGAATTTTCAGATGTAATGAAGGACCAGAAGATGGACAGATTACTCAGGGTTAGGTGGACTGGTCTCATGTATGACAGGGTTGATTATAAGTGGTGGCAGAGAGGTCAGAAAATAAGATGTGATGTTAAATGCGGAAATTTAAGATGTTTTGAAGAAAAGAGCCACAAGCTATGGTATGCACTTGAGAAAAGAAACAGGGAATGGATTCTTTAAGATCTTCTGAGTCCATAAAAAATATGGCTCCACCATTTTAGATTTCGAACTTCCAGAACTGAAAATAATAAGTTCTGTCATTTTAATCCACTGAGTTAGTGATGATTAGCTACAGCATCCACAGGCAATGATTTTTCTTACCTTGACATGACTCCCCTTTTCTGCTCTCCATGGGAAATTCCAAGAGACAGACAGATAATGACCTGGATATGTTGCCATGGATATCTTTGGAATAGAATCCCAATTAATAAAAAGGACCTTGAGACCAAATTAATAAAAGGGATGATTCTGATAGTAAAAACATTTTTGTCTCCACTTCCACAGGACATTCATCCTTTAAGTCAGTTAATCTAAAGGAACACTATTTCTGCTCTTGTGTGCTCCTAAGAATCTCTTTTCATATGATCCTGAACAGTTTCGTATACTTTTGAGTAGGCTGAGATGATGACTGTAAATTCATCCCTACACTGGGTATTGTGCAGATTTATTTATGGTACACAGCCTTCAGACACCAAATGGAGAAACAAAACTCCACATGCCTCTTTGTATTTTCTTTTTCAAACAAAATGAAAGTGAGACATATTTTCCCAGTAAATCTGAAGTCTTCTATAATCCCAGGTTTTAAGAGGTTATGTACATTAGATATTGCATCATTATTTGAAGTACATTAGTGCTTTTGAAAACACCTGCTTTATATCCCCATTCTCATAAAAAAAGCAACCAACAGTCTGTGCTTTTTTCTAATAGCTTTAAAAAGTATATTAACCTAGAAATTCTGATCTACACCAACATTTGTGTACCATAATATAGAATATTAATGGAAAACATAAAGGAGGAAAGTCTTTATCAAATAGGACAGAAGGAGAAACTTATGTTTCTCCAATAGTGTTTGATCTCAAAATACTTTCCCTTTGGCAACAGATAAATTTTTGTTAAAGCTTTATGAACTAACATTACTAATAAATGTGTATGGTTTGCTTACAATGTGAGAGCAGAATTATTGATGTTGAGGAACTCCTCTAGATAAAAAAGACTGTAACCTTCATTTGTATATAGAACTGATCCACCATCTATGACTCTGTCTTAAAATCTGTCCTAGTGTGTGAAAAAAAAAATGGTGAGCACAGGTATCTAATGTTAAATGTTAGTACACTACCTATGCCAACTCTCTGGGCTTCTAAACAGCTTTTCTTCAGGACAGTTTCCTAACAATATGTTTCCCAATATGGGTGCACAGGATTTTTTTCTCTGAAAAGTATGATACGTGTTGTCCTCATCTGAACTGAGAACACTACTCTGGCTTTCCCACAGGGAAAATGGAAAATCCATTCTTCTTACCAAGTGAGTCTTCCCTATCAATCAAGATGCAAGAAGGGAAGTGTTCAGAATGGCATTATTGTTATTAATTATCCAACAAAGCCCCATTCTTGGAAGTGAAAGGACAAACTTCCCAGCAGTAAGAAGCTGTCCTATGTGACAACCAGAGAGAAGATTAGCACAAACGTCACTAACACTGCATGGTATTTCGCCTACACTCAAATGGTAGGTTTTTAAATGATGTTCCTTAGCTGCCCCAGGAGGAAGGAGACCTCTGCATACACCTGGTTGCTAAATAGGAACTTGGCTAAGTTTTGCACTTGAATTTCTTAAGCCTGAAGAAAACTTGAAGATTTTATAAAAGTAAGATGTTATGTGCAGGAGATTCATGATCTCCTGATCTTTCTTCTTACTGCACAAACTTAGGATCCATACAAACACCAAGAAGAGGTCCCCTCTCAGCCTTCTGGTAGCAAGGAATATGGATACACAGGGTCCAAACCACGTTTTTGACAAGTTCACAATTCCCTTTGGAATGTAAAGTCAATCAACAGTATGTAAAGGCTCTGTGTATAAGAAGGTTGCTGGAGGAGACTGCTACAAAAAAAATAAATAAATAAAAATAAGCCATACACTTTGACCAGATCTGTGAAAATCTTTTACTTCACTGACTCATGGATGGAGAGAGACTACACACATATCCTGAAATGAGCAGCATTTGATCACAGGGAAGAAGGATATTTAACTGCAAAGGGGGGAGTGGTCTTTTTATTTACTAGCAATTTCTTTTTGTCCAATGATCTGCATTAGCATTCCATTACTGATTTTATATTGAGGTCCAACTATATTGCTTTAGAACAATGGCCCTTTAAAGACTCAAAATGTAAAAAGACTTAGAAATACATCTCTGGAATTACACTGTAAAGGTATGCTTTAACAAGGCCTAAAAATCATGCTTGTTTCAGGTGTTGGCATCAATAACTTATGAAGCTATTGCTTGAAAGAGTAAATAGGGAATGTAGACTAGTACAACCATTGTGGAGGTCAGTATGGAGACTCCTCAAAAGAATAGGACTAGAAATCCCATTCAAGCCAGCTATCCCCCTACTGGGAATTTTCCCAAAGGATTTGGATACATTGTATCATAGAGATATGTGTGTACCTATGTTTATAGCAGCACAATGTGTGATAGCAAAATCTTGGAAACAACCAAGATGTCCATCACATGAGGAATGGTTGAAAAAGATGTG
>PVKA01048917.1:0-13536 GCA_004027165.1 Ctenomys sociabilis
CTGGGGAGCTGGGGGGAGCCAACATTGTAGAAAGAGCCCCATTTTTTAATGTAAAATGAAAGTGAACAGACCTCTAAGCCACCCTGCTCTGAGGCTCTGTGCCCAGGTAGATGACAGCCAAGCACTGGTCTCTGCCATGTGTACTTCAAATATTTCCCATCAGGCCACAGGAGTATTTAACAGTTCACTTAATGCTTTTTTTTTTTTTTTTTCGTATTTTAGGGAGCTTAGGGTCTTACTACTAGATCAGACTCATAGTGATCTGCCTGTTTACAGCCTACGAAGAGCTGGGATCACTCGTGCATCGCCACAGCCAGTCTCAATTCCTGTCTCAGCACGCCCTGGGCACGGGACCAGCATGGCAGGCCCGGGGATTGAACCTCCGACCCCTTGTGCCTGCTCGAAGGCTCTTTAACCTGCTGAGCTATTTGGCCGGCCCTGTTCACTTAATGCTGAAGCAAGAGGATTGCAAATGCAAGCCCAGTCTGGGCAACTTAGTGGAACATTTGCCCAAAATAAAAAAATAAAAAAGAGGACTGATGATGTAACTCAAATGTGAAGGCCCTAGATTCAATCCCTGCTACCAGGGATAAAACAAAAAAGTAGATTGTGTGAAGGTTGGGGTTGGGGTTAGGGTTGGCAGTTGGTGCTGGGTCAGATGTTAGATTTCAAATACAAGTGTAGGAAGGGTCCTTCAAAGCCTTAAGAAGCTCCTGGGTCTCTTGAAGGGGCTTTTTCTGGATTTTTCCCAAGGACTCACCAGTCCCTAAGCAGCTGGGTTAGTGCCTCCCCTGGCCCAATAAGAGTTAAAACAATGAACTTTGGGGGCAAATTTCCAGTGCTGAGACACGAGGAGCCCTTGCTAACATGATGTGGATAAGCTACTTAACTTCAGAGAATCGTGTCAGTATGGGTCAAAGATTGTATTTGCCTTAACAAATTAATATTGGAAATCTTAATAAGACACTGCATTTAGAATGCTAAGCATGAATCTAGAACATGGTGACTCAATAAATCTTTAGCCATTGTCATTATTAAGTATTTGGGATGAGACTTAAAGAGAACAGAGACCTCATAGCAAATCTGCTAAAAGTCAGGTCATGGATTTGTGAGAAATGCTGTCAATGCCATTATTATGAGACCTTCACTATGAGATGACAGGCCTGCCTGAGACACAACGGAAAGGTTCCCAGGTGCCCTGGAAGGCCCAGATAGGCCTATCTAGTCTCTAAACCCTTTGCATTAGAGATGTTTAAATCCTTCAGCTTTTAAAAACTCTTTGAAGGGCTGGTGAGATAGCTCAGCAGACTAAGCGCCTGCTTAGGCAAATGCAGGATCCAGGGTTTGATCCCCAGCACCACCCGCTATGCTGGCCATGCCTCTGGGCATACTAAACTGGCCACCGAGACCAGGTAGAGTGGCACATGCCTCTAATCTCAGTGCTGGGGAGGCTGAGACAGGAGGATTGCTACGCATCTGAGCTACATTGTGAGACACTATACCAAAAACAAACACAAACAAACAAAAAAAAAAAAACCTCCTTTTAAAGGTTTTAGCTGAGTGGAGCAGTTCCAACCAGATGGCCAAGCTACCAACATCTAATTTTCAGTGAAGGTCATTATAATGCCCCTGTACCTTACAGCCTCCTGTTAGAGGACTGTAAATCCTGTGAAAGAAAAATGTGAAGTTCCAGGAAATACACAGGTTTGGTGGGCTGTCTTTAAAGTACTATTTGACAACTTATGAGTTAAATACAAATTAATGGAAAATGATGTGTGAAAATAAAGAAAAAGACCAACTCAGCCATAGCTCACTGCATCTCCTCTGGCCCACGGTGGCCTTCTCAGAAATCTCCATTCTGGCCCAGATCTGAGGGGAAGCGGACACCCATTCTTGGGGCTCCCTGGCTCCCCAGCTTCACGCCCTGGGTGTCCCTGTGGCTGGGCTCCAGAAAGGGTGCTCTGGCCCCTGTCGGCTGGAGCCTAGACACCCATCCTCCCATTGTGTCATGCAGCTGGGTCAGGTCATGCAGTCTAGCTGAAGTGACTTAGCCAGGCTGCTTGGCTCCGTGCACTCGGGGTTCTTTTCCAGATCACGAAAGGTCACTGGACGCATCTCACAGTCTTAGGGTGGCAATTTGGATCAAGGCCTGCATCCTGCACACATAACAGTGAGGAAGTTTCCGCTCCCTCCCAGAACCACCCAGAACTAGGGCCTGCATGTGGGCCTTCTGTGGGCAGCACAGTCCCCACCAGGCCCCAGGGCCCTACCAGCATGCTTCAGTCCACGTCAGGCCATCTACAGTACCCACCTCAGCCCTCTCTTCCAGAGCTGCTCCTGACACCCCGTGGGCTCCTGAGGTGACCACCTCCCAGAACGAGGCCAGCCCAGGCCCTGGGCACAGCCTGCACAGTATCTGAAAACAGCTCTTGTGTTTCCAGCGTCTTCTCCTCTGCACTAAGC
Source organism: Ctenomys sociabilis (assembly GCA_004027165.1). NCBI lineage: Eukaryota > Metazoa > Chordata > Mammalia > Rodentia > Ctenomyidae > Ctenomys > Ctenomys sociabilis. The sequence continues at coordinate 2,464 of PVKA01048917.1, forward strand.
ATTGACAGCCCCTTCTGCTGTCTTCACAGGACATGGTTTCTAGTGTGGTGGTGTCACTCTCCACGTCCTCGGTCATTCCTGGGGTCTTGTTCAGTAGAAACCCATTCTGCACAGAGCACTCAGCCCTCAGCTGACCCTCCATGGTCTATGCCCCAGAGTGGACCTGGCCCCGCCCTTCCCTGGATTCAGGCATATCTCACTCTTAAGTGACACACGTGGTAGTGTGATCAAAACCTATGGTAAATGTTTAAAAGTATTTTTAATTTATCACAGTAAAAGCTGCACTATCCCTAAGGCTCCTCAGAATCCTTGTCCTAACCTTGAGCATGCTTAGCCCATGTTCTTATCACTTTCTGAAGCAGTTCTGGAGTCTTCTGTGAGTCACAGGTGCTGGGGGTTGGATCTCCGGCCTGCCACACTGGCCAAACCCCTGGAGCGCACTGAGACAGTGACTGAGAGCCTGGGCTACATAATGAGCTCAAGACCAGCCTGAACTACATAGAGACCCTGCCTCAGAGAGAAAAAGAGGGAGGGGAAGAGGGGGAGAGAGAGAGAGGAGGAGGAGGAGGAGGAGGAAGAGCAGGAGCAGGAAAGGGAGGAAGGGAAGAGCCCAGCATGGTGGTGCATAACTGTAATCCCAGCACTTAAGAAGTTGAGGCAGGAGGATCTCCATGAGTTCAAAGCTAGCCTGTACTACATAGCAAGATCCCATCTCAAAAACAAACAGAAAATAACAAGAACGATGGGATAAATGTGTTTAAAGCGGGGCAGGGCGTTATGAGGGATCCTAATGACAATATGTCTTTTACCATGATCATTTTTGTAAAACACCATATTTTGGGGTTGACCTTTGTAAAATGCCCTAGGCCTGGGGAAAGAGACAGTGACACGCCACGACTGAGTAAATCATATGTAATTAAGTATCGAAGGTGATTTGGGGGGCAGGCAGTGGGATGGTATTTCCAACCATAGAAATTAAGTCTTTGTTTCTGCTCGCCTTTATTTAGCTAGGTCTAGGTCATCATTTCACCTGCCTCCCAGTCCCTTTCTCAGATGATCCTGTCATTTCCCAGACAGCTGTCCCTTTCCACTGAATGCCATGTGCCGTGTTACTCTATGGATCGCTGATGCTTTTATCCCAATTAATAAAATGTAGGTTCCACGCCAGCGCACTAGAACTCTCTATTGCCGCAGATGTCCATCCATTCATCGAATCCCACCAAGTCCCTCTCTACGCATAACAGGCTCACCCTTCAGACACTGCTTCTATGGCCATGAGCCCCCAGAGACCCGTCTTAACACCACAGCTGTCCTCTGGGGCCCTGTTAGTGTCCCCTGGCCCTGTGGGTTCATCATCCAACCTGCAAATGAGTAAGTTGGTTTAGAAACGCTCCCTGACGCCCTACAGCCCTGCCAGAGCACCTCTGGCTGCTGTCCTTGGTAGCATCCTTGTGTTGTTGATCTACTGGGGCTTCAAGTTCAGCCCCTAGAATTGTCTCTAAGAGCCATTTATACACCCAGGCCCAGGGTTCAAATTCTTTCAGTGTTCATCATATAAGGTTGAGAGTGAAATAAGGAGCCCCCTTCCCCTAACATACTTTCTGGAAATACACAGCTGTTTCCTCTTTTTCTGTGCCGGACTGCCCTCATCACCCTGGAAAACCCTTGCTTTCAATTCCTGCCTCAGCGTCCAGCTCCTAATGCTCTGATGGTTTATATTTTGAAGTAGTCGTAGTTGTAGTTGGATTTTTTTTCTCTTGGAAAAAATGGGTTCATATGTCACCTGGGACCAAAATTATAAGTGAGAATGAAGGAAAGAATCTGCTTTTTGTTGCACTGGAGCATTCAATTTGACACTATCTGGAAATACAAGAATTTGCTAAAATACTTTTCCTAGCTGTGTCAGTCAGCTTTCTGTTGCTGTGACAAAATACCTGAGGACAATTTAAGAAGCAAAGGTTTTTGGGCTCACAGTTCCAGACTGCTCCAGAAACAACACAGCAGATCAGGGTGATGGGAGAACCCTGCTCGCCTCAGGCAACCAGAAGCAGAGAAGAGGTGGCCAGGGGCCAGGTATAGCTCCCAGAGTCACAGCCCTGTGATCCAGTTCCTTCAAGTATGTCCCACTTCCTATTCCCATCAGTTCCCAATAATACCATTGGATTATGAATGGATTAATGCATTTGATGAAATAAGAGCCCTTGTGATCCATCCTCTTCCCAGGAAGCCCTCGGCTGGCAACTATCCTTTATCATGAGCTTGGGCACATTTCCAACCCAACTCAACACCAGTCTATGTTTTCTTAAGCCACTGTTAAAACGTATGAGGTCAGCACTGTTTAGCTCCTCAGAGAACTAGCTGACCTCCAATGAGCCTCTCCTCATCGTGGCTGGACGTCCCTCCTGGTGGTGTGCGAAGGAATTAAGAACAAAACTTGAAAACTGAAACTCCATCTCCTTATGTTTTCAGCTGTGCTTAATATTTGAATACCTAAAACAATAACCACAGAAGAAAACATTTTAGCAAAATAGGGCACACACGGAGTTCATTTTTCCACACTACATTTCACTTTAATACTATTAGGTTCAGAAGTATATTTCTGATGCTAGTAATTTAAAGCATGCATGTGCAATAAACCCCGAGGAATGAGGATTGGATCTGTTCGCTTTCAGCTCACAGATTAATGTCTTGTTTTAGCATTAAGTGCTAAATAGCTAGGCTTAGTACCAAATAGCTGGGGTCCATGGCTTACATTTGTAAAATTCCAAGAGGCAAACCCATACCGACATTCCTTGTGAAGTAAGTCCCAGCACCAAGCCCTGTGGGGTGACTGACAGGGACATCTATTCTTCTGAAAGGTCATATTAGTCTCAGCGAAACCTGCTTTGCTTAGCCCCAGAAAACCCTGCAACATCACAGGATGTCAGAAGCTGCAGCACAGGCAGGAGCACCTTCTGGGTTTTCAGTCTCATCTGACAATCTGAAGTGCCCCCACAAAGGCAGGGACACCCAAGCGTGTGCCTTCAGATGTGTGTTCTGCATAGTTGAAATAGCTCCTAAGGGCTGGTGAAATAGCTCGCAGACTAAATGCCTGCTTAGGTGAGCACAGGGGCTGGGGTTCGATTCCTGGCACCACATGCTGCTCTGGCCCTGCCCCTGGGTGCAGTGATCTGGGGACCAACTCCAGGCCAGGTGGCGCATGCCTGTAATCCCAGAACTGGGGAGGCTGAAAACCAGGAGGATGACTATGAGTCCGAGCTGTGTAGCGAGACCCTGCACAAAAAAAAAAATTTCCTGAGGAATTTACCTTCTCCTTTGCATCAGTGTTTCATACTGTGTAATTACAAGTATGCACTAAGATTAACTAGTGAGTAAGTTTCCTTTTTCAGACTACATTTGAGGAATGAGAATGGCAATTTCAACATATTTAACATCCCCAAATAAAAGTGCCGTGCTTTACACTTTTGCAAAATAGTATGGTATAGCAGCCCGTCATCATCACCTGAACGTATTTCTTTTCAATGCTATTAAATGGGGGAAACAACACCCAATTTTGTGATCTTGATCCTTAGAAGAAAAGATTGACGGGTTCATATGTAACAGGCACAATGTAGATGGAACAAAGAGCCAGCTTCTCCTAACCTTTTGTCATTGAATTAGTGTCTGCCGTAGGTCAAGAACTACTTAAATTACACCTGCATATGTTAGTCCTGCCTTTCTTCATAAAAGAGAAAAGCATCTAATAAAGACATGAAATTTCATTAGTGTCTTTCTCTAAGGAATTCATAAATGCTGTGGTAGGTTCTGATATACATCAATTATGTACATGGATTTCATTCGGGTTGGTGTCCTTTGACAGTCAGCTGGTCAGAAAGATGTCACCCAGAAACAGCAGCCTGGAGAGGCAGGGGCTAGTGTGAAACCCAGGTGCCACATTTTTTTAATCACTCATTCATTTGTTCATTCATTCATTCATTCATTTGGTACAGGGTCTCTCTACGCAGCTCAGACTCATAGTGATCCTCCTGTCTCAAGCTCCCCAGCACTAGGATCACAGGCATGTGGCACCACGCCTTGTTTTGCAGCTGACACAGCACATGGTTCTGGTGATTGAACTCAGGTCCGTGTGCTTGCCAGGCAGGCGCCGAGACCTCTGGGCTGTCTCCCGAGCCCTGGTGCTGCATTTCCATGCCCTGTCTACCATCAATCGTTTGGTCTCACTGGAATCCAGCAGGGAAGTTCGTTTGGTTTTATGTTGCTTTCTTTGTTTATTCTGAGGGCTCACTCAGGCCCCTGTCCATAGAACATGGTCAAGTGGGAACAGGTGGCAGACCTGTGCCCACCTCATGAGCCCACACGCAGCTTTGCTGGGCACCTCTGTGTGTGCTCAGGTACAGAGGTGGCCAGGGCCGCTGTGTGCGAGGCCACCAGCTCTGTCCCTCTGGTTCTGCCTTCCGTCCCCAGGAGTTTCTCCCTCAGGTGCCCTTTGGCATGTGTTGCCCGTCTACCTGTCACTTCTCGCAGCCACCGAGTTAGAGCTCATGGAAAAACTCTTCAGTGCATTGCAAAGGCAGTTGCCTGTCCCTAAAGCGCTGTTGTGAGCAGCTTGCTTTAAGGGTTTACCTGGAATTGTCGCAGTATCGAGCTGCTTCCCATAATCCACATCCCTATGAATTTAAAATATGAAAGGACTAATTGCTGCTTGGGAAGTTAACCTCAGAGTTGAGCACTCTGTTCTAAATCTTACCATGTGGAGCAAATTTTCTCCAAGTAACACCTGGGCCAAGGCATCGCCACTGTTTTCAATTCCTGCCTTACTATAGTTTCTTTTTCTTCTTCCCTTTTTTTTTTTTTTTTTTTTTTTTTTTTTTTTTTTTTTTTTTTTTTTTTTTTTTTTTTTTTTTTTTTTTTGCAGTACTGGGGATTGAACTCAGAACCCTGCCCTTGACAGGCAAGTGCTTATTCTCCTGAGCTAGCTCCCTAGCCCTCTAGTTTCTCATACTGCCTGAGATTTCAATATCTGATTTCAGGAGAGAACATGTGCAATCCATTCTATAGAATAACGTAACTTAATTGTAATAAACATGCTAACATCATAGCCACACTGCACTATCATCTGTAGAGGATCTTAAGAAATATTGAATCTTACTCCAGATACGAATTTTCTTTCTATAAATGATGACAGCCAAGCTTTGGCCTCAGGTCACCAGAGTTTTAAAAACCATGCTATAAAAAAAAAAAAAAAGCCATGCTGTTGGCTCAGGCTATAATAGTGCATGGTCTGAAAATAGTTCTAGTAACCATCAGAGCCTCTTCTAAAAACCTCACCTAAAGGGAGGCTGAGGCAGGAGGATTGTTGTGAGTTCGAGACCAGCCTGAGCTGCAAAGCGAGCTTAAGGCCAGCCTGAACTGCACAGTGAGACCCTGTCTCAAAAAAAAAAAAAAAAAAAAAAAAAAAAAAAAAAAAAAAAAAAAAAAAAAAAAAAAAAAAAAAAAAAAAAAAAAAAAAAAAGACAAAAAAAATAAAAAATAAAATAAAATAAAAAAATAAAAACCTCACCTAAGCCCAGGGGCCAGGGTTCGATACTGAGTCCCACATGCCACACGGGCCCCATCCCTGAGGCACACTGAGCCAGCAACAGAGTCCTGGCATGGTGGTGCACACCTGTGATCCCAGCACTGGGTAGGCTGAGACAGGAGGATCACTAAGAGTCCAAGCTGTGTAGAGAGACCCTGTACAAAATACATTTTTTAAAAATGCACCTACAATCCTCACTGTCATTTCTATAGAACGCCTGACTACAAAGGCTCCTAAAATCCACAAGAATATATAAACAACATAATGTAGTCTTTGGGGACTGGGATAAGGTCCTGAGTTCTATCCCCAGTATCGAAGGAAGAGGAGGACAAAGACAAGGAGGTGGAGGAGGAGGTGGAGAACAACAACAAGAACAAGGTCTTTTTCAGAGAAAATGAGCCAATAAAAAAACATTGGAACTCTTAACTATTCAAAACATTGTAATTTTTATATAAAACAGTAAGTTTTATTCATGGGCAAAGCCTTGAATTTAACATTGACATGAACCTCCTGTCATTCATCTATGAAGTAGCTGTAATCCATCTAAGAGGTTTGTGGCAGTAGGTTTTCAGCACTGTGCTAAATACCCAAGATGAGTCAACTTAAAAAGAAGAAGGGCTCATTTTGGCTCACAATTTCAGAGGTTTAGGTCCCTGGTCCCATGTTTTTGCCTGTGTTGCACAATAAGCATGGCAGGAGTACGTGGCAAAGGCCTGTGGCAGCCAGGAAGTAGAGAAGGAGAAAGAGAGAGAGAGAGAGAGAGAGAGAGAGCAGACCAGTGTCAAGGACATGCTCCACTGACCTACCTCTTTCCACTGGTCCCCCCTCCTGAAGGTCCAACCTCCTCCCAGTAGTGGCACATTGTTGGCCCCAAGTCTCCAGCACATGGCCCTCTTGGGGACACACTGAGACTCTGCACCAATCCCAAGACGCGGAACCCCATGTAGCCTGAACTACAGCAGAGGCTCTAGGGCTGTGACTATCCACCCATCCACGTTGGACCCATTAGGTTCCAGGGTCAAGAGCATCCCTGCACACTTGGCCCCCAGCAGACCCGGTCCCAGACAAGTCTTCAGGACAGAGACGTCTCACGCAGACTTGGTAACACCAATGCTGCTCTGGGGGGCACCAGAATCCTTATTTTATAGCCTACTTACTTCTAGGAAGGAACAACAACTGAACCCTAAGGGTTTCCCCTGCTGTCCTGGGCTTGTTCCTGCCCACATCACCAACATTTCTACCAACGCTCATGGTCCATCAGCCTAGGCACCATGGTCAACGCTCATGGTCCATCAGCCTAGGCACCATGGTCCCTGCTGCTTCTGTCCCTTCTCTGGCCCCCAGCCCACCACCAAAACCCACTTCCGAGGTCCCCTTCTGGGTCCAGTATCCTCTCCTTCCTGATCGGAGCCCAAGGGCATGTGTTAGCCCCCAGAGGACCCTGCTTGCTTACTCAGAGCCACTGCTGCCTCTGCAATTATCTGATGCCATCTAATCACAGGGCCTGCCATCTACACATCTTCACTTTTCTACTGAAATGTAAACACATTGACAGTACCCTAGGCACTTCCCAGGGGTCCACCCCTGAGCTCCAGCCCCATCAGACTCCCAGGTTCCCCAAAAATCACCATTACAAAGTCAAGCTGAAGGTCTCTGTCCTGTCATCTCCAAAAACTACTTGTAATCTTCTCTTCTGGAGCATGTTCCAGAATCCTGGACAAAATGGCCTCCATCATTTACATGAGACTTGGGAGACTATTGCCAAATGCAGGTTGTTGCTCTGCTTGGAAATGGTACAGGTTAAGAGGTTCTGGGTTTGGGCTGTCTGGCTCACCAGCAGAGGAGTATTTAGCATTTAAAAACCCTTCCATGTGAATCTTAAAACTAGGAGAGCAGAGTCTAAAAATAGGCACCGATTTAACTGCTAGGAGTGTGTAACCCCTACAACCTTGAAAAGCCTCAAGGCCCCCATCAGATTCATTCTGGAACTCAATTCAGTAACGTGCTGACCTTACAGTCTGGGGAGAAGTTGTCATAAACATACTTGTATGCTGAGATTGAATTGGCCAAGCTTTGTGACTTCCAAATCCTCTACCAAATAGGATTAGGGATTCTGTAAACCTCAGAATTACTCCAGGGTTTGATTCTAAAGAGGAGAACTAACCAGTAAGCAGCAAGAAGGCTTTTCATTCTCTTGGATTAGTGAAGAATTCTGAAGGAGAATATAAGAAAAGGATCTGAATGAAGACAGGAGGACCGAGCAGAAACCTGTGTTCCATATCTCACAGGGGTGGCAAATGCATGTTATTGTGTTTTTCTTTGAAGAGTTGTCTTTACCAAACTGTACACTCACTCCTCGGGCTTAATGGCCGTGTGGGTGCTTTGTGACAAACAAATGGGCTTTGGTTGTAGTTTGGCTCTCAGCCTCTAAAAGTTTGGCAGTTGAGGTCCTACAGGCTCAGGGTCAGAAAAGACAAGGGAAAAACCAGAACCAAGGGGACACCATCAGTGTCCGCAGTGTCTCCAGTAGCCGGTGTAATCATGCAAGCGTTTGGCTTTACCCAGGGCTCTAATCCTCAGCCTCCTCGTCCTCAGCAGCGTCAGGCTCTGCAGTGGCATCTGCAGCCCTGAGTCTCCGTGAGTGGCTCACCCTGCTGGTGAGAACCCAGGGTCTGAGGCTGAGCCCACAGCGCCCTCCAGGCAGAAGCGCTCTGTGCCTGAGCTTAGCGAGTAGGCTCCGGTTCTTACTGTGCCTTTTCTTTTCTTTCAGAAACAGGGAAAATTGACCAGGAGATTCACAAGTACAACACGCCAGGGTTCACGGGCTGCCTCTCCAGAGTCCAGTTCAACCACATCGTCCCACTCAAGGCTGCGCTGCGGCAGACCAACGCCTCGGTCCACGTGCACATCCAGGGCCAGCTGGTGGAGTCCAACTGTGGGGCCTCCCCGCTGACGCTGTCCCCCATGTCGTCTGCCACTGACCCTTGGCACCTAGATCACCTGGATTCAGGTAAGAGCCTCAGCTGTCTTGGGCTGACACCTTTATTTCTTTACAACTGATCCAGACCACAGTGATACACACCTGTAATCCTAGCACCCAGGAGGCTGAGGCAGGAGGAATGCAAGTTCGAAGCCCACACTGTGAGCTGGAGGTCAGGCTAGACTACGTATCAAGACACTGTCTCAAGACATAAAAAATATTTAAATAAATATTAAAGCCTTAAAATGGGTTCATAGCAGAAACCAGCAGCATACCTAGAGTTAAGAAATACATGAAACAGAGAACTTGCCAGCTGACCGTATTAGGCTCACGCTGACCACCCATGAAGCTGAGGCAACAGATGCTGTCCCTGCTCCATGCCAGCCGGGAAGAAGTCAGAGATCAAGAACGTAGCCAGTGGGGTGGGGGAGATAGCTCAGCACTAAGCGACTGCCTCAATCTCCGGGAGCACAAGCCATGCCAGCCCCGTGCTGAGCCAGCCACTGAAACCTGGCCTTGTGGCCCATGCCTGTAATTTCAGTGCTGGGGTGACTGAGACAGGAGGATCACTTAGGAGTCTGAGCCATGTAGCGAGACCCAGTACCAAACAAACAAATAAATAAAATGTAGCCAGCTCTGGCGGCACAAGCCTACAGAACTACTTGGGAGGCTGAGGCAGGAGGAACACAAGTTTGAAGCCAGCCTGGGCAACTTAGTAAGACCCTATCTCCAAGTCAAAATTTTAAAAGGAGTTGTAGTTCAGTGCTCCCTGGGTTCAGTCCACCCACCCCCAAATAAAGGATGCAAATCATTAGCTCTTCACTTACGCTAATAACGAGATGCCTACAGGGAAACCCGCAGCACAACTGCAGAACATTCAATCAAATCAAATCAACCTGGAGCCCCAGCGCCCACAGTTCTCATATCTCATGGAAAGATTTACCAGGAGCAGGGTACAGAGGGGCTCGCCTCCCACTTCTGATTCGAGTCTTACTGTAGGCTACTGGAGCTTTAAGAGGTGCCCAGGGACGCACACACTCCGTGCATGTGGCCTGCACTTGTGCGGGTGATGAGACAGGGGACTGGAAAACACAGGACTCAAATGAGAGGCTATAGCTGCTGAGGGCCGATTAACTGCATGAAAATCCGTGCCTCCAAACGCTGGGCGTGCAGAGCCCGGTAAACTGCGCCTCCACCCTGAGCCCCACTGGACTGACTGTGCGGGCTCAGGTAACCTTTCCACGCCTCCGCTCCGCCCTGTACCGTGAGGAAGTGGAGCGGAAGTCTCGCGGTGACCTCCAGACCCAGCGTACTCTGGGTCTCCTGGCAACGTGCGATGCGGCTGATTCTAAAGAGAACGACGAAGACACAGGAGGCAGCCTAGTGAGGAGACCTGAGAACGACGAAGACATAGGAGGCAGCCTAGTAGGAGACCTGACTCCCATGCCACCCCGGGCTGGACAGCGGATTCCCGCTCAAGTAGGCCCCTTCATGTCCTTCCATAGCCAGCTCATTTCTGAAAGAGGTTAGTAAGACCAAACTTGTAGAATTCCGTATGACATGATGGATTTTTAAAGACTTGGCATTGTCTTAGACAGGTAGCAAGTTTGTGCAAAGTTTGGTTATTAATAACACTCACGGTTATTATATTAGATACAATTTTCTACAGTGCTCAAATACCCAGAAAAATCTTCCAAATCTTCCCCATATGCAATTTTTAACTTATAACAGCTCATCCTACGCTGCTTTTATTTATTTTTTCCAGTGTACCTGGACCTTTACGCTGAGCTACGTCCCCAGCCTTTTTGCATTTTATTTTGCGACCGTGTTTCATTAAGTGACCAAGTTTCCCACGCTGGCCTGGAACTTGCCATTCTCCAGCCTCGGCCTCCCAGAGCGCCCGAGTTGCAGGCTAGCGCCACCGTGCCCCGCCGACAGCATGCGTTTGATTGCGCTAATCCTATCTCAGCCCTGTGCACAGCGTCTGTCACTACAGCAGCCCCCCCCACCACCACCCCCGCCACGGGGGTTCCTTGCCAGGACTGCAAGGGAAAGAATTACCCCTTTGTCAGAGCAGCTAATCAGCCAGCTGCGCAGGCTCCTGTAAGGCCCAGGGTCGACCACAAAGCATCCCCTCCCCTTGCCTGAGCTGCAGCGGGGCTTCCTCGTGGGCTGGTTGAACAAAGGCAAGCACCCCTCCTGCTGAGCGCTGAAAAGGGGAGGGGTGAGCAGAAAAGACCTTAGAGACGAGCAGCCCTGAGAAAGGTTTTAGAAATGCTCACGGGTCAGCGGCAGTGTGCGGGATTGCCTCGGCGCACTGCCTGCCGGAAAACCTTGACCCCAACACCACCTAGTCCCGAGTGCACTATGATGAAGGGGCTTAAAATCCCCCAAACTGGCAGGCTGAAGCCGGAGGGAGCACAGCCTGCACAACCTAATGATTTAACGAAACCCTGTCTCAAAATATGGGGAGAAAAGCTGAGGATGTAGCTCAGAGCAGGGTCCTGGGTTCAAT
>PVKA01048918.1:0-13539 GCA_004027165.1 Ctenomys sociabilis
AAAAAAAAAAAAAAAAAAAAAAAAAAAAAAAAAAAAAAAAAAAAAAAAAAAAAAAAAAAAAAAAAAAAAAAAAAAAAAAAAAAAAAAAAAAAAAAAAAAAAAAAAAAAAAAAAAAAAAAAAAAAAAGGTCATTGAAAATTTCTATGAAACAGTACCAATCTTATGTCAGGTTATACACGTATATATTTTTTTCATATATATGTGTATATGTGTGTGTGTATAAAAGAATGGGAAGAAAATATAAAGTCAACAGAAAACAGAAATACATTTTTTAAAGTTTTTAATACTAGGAGAAGATATCATATGATGTATTTTAGATAAATTGTAATTCAAAGATATAATATAAATATTGAAACAAAAATTAAGATTAAGCATCATTCAGAAAACTAATTAATTAAAAATTAAATGTTTCAAAACAATTTCATGAATTATTCTTGTTCTCAAACAATCAAACTCAAATGTAAACAAGCCTCGAGAATCCACTATTAAGTAACAGCATACAGATTCAAGAAATAAAACCTAGATTGTATAAAAATCTACGGGATAAATGGCCTAGTTTGTTCCACAATTAAGTTTTAGGGGAGAAAGAGATAAAAGGGGCAAACTTTAAATTAAAGTATGCTCAGAGTCACGCCAATTAATTGCAATGTATGAATTATTTATTTGTTTATTTATTTTAGTTCAGGGTCTTGCTCTGCAGCTGAACACCTGTAGTGATCCTCCTGTCTCAGTCTCCCCAGTGCTGGGATTATAGGCCTGTGCCACCACACTGGGAGTCAGGGCCAGCACAGCATGGTACTGGCATGGCATGCGGAACTGGGGATCAAATCCAGGTCTTTGAGCTTGCCAGGGAGGCGCTTATGCTGCCAAGCTATCTCTCAGGTCCCAATGTGTGGCTCTTGATTCAAGCAAATTGGCTTTACAAACTTATGGAAATGAGCTTCAATAGTTGAATATGCTAATTATTAAGACATAATTGTTATTCTTTAATATTATTAACAAATAAGGGAGAATTGTTAAAAATGGTATTGTGGTTTTATTTTAAAGTCTTGCCAGAGTGTGGTGGTGCATGCCTGTAATCCCAGCACTTAGGAGGCTAAAGCAGGAGGATTGCCATGAGTTCGAGGCCAGCTCAGGCTCCATAGTGAGTTCAAGGTCAGCCTGAACTACCCAGTAATATTCTATGTCAAAAATAATAACAATAATTTAAAAAGTCTTTATTATCAAATAATCCTTATGTTAGAGACACACACTGAAATATTTTAGAACCCAGATGAAAAGATGTATTGTTTGATAACTCTTTTGAAATTATACTGAGGAGGTACTGGGTAGGAATACAGTGAAGGATCTGCACAGGGAAGGGTGAGAGATGTACATGAGTTGATTACTATTGAGCTTGTGTGATATGTATTTGAGGGTTTCTTGTATTATTTACTGTGTTACATGTATATAATGTCCAGAACTAAAAATGTTTAAAGTGTCATTTTAGGAGTGTGGTCTTTTCTTTTGGACTGATCTTTGGCAAGTAATCTAGTCTAAGAAGGTAGCGTTCAGTGTCCTAGAGAGCATTCTTGGTCCACAATCCAAGTTTCTATGTGAAAGAATAAAGACCGTAAGGAGGTTAATGCATTTTGAGGAACAGAATTTCAGGATGTGTCTTTTCTTTTCCTAAACAAAACCAGCTACCTGACAAATTTGCAATCCTGTGGGCTTTTTATTTTTTATTCTTTTTCCTAGGGATGAAACCCAGGGTCATGAACTTGCCAGGCAGGCAAGCTGAGCTATCTCCTCAGCCCCTGTGGGTTTTTTAAAAAGGCAGACCTGGTATGTATGTATATGTGTATGTATGTATGTATGTATTTATTTATCTTTCTGCTGTCAAATGAATAGGGGGATCAAACTGAGGCCCTTGTTCAGGCTAGGCCACTACTGGGCTACCTCTCAGTGTACCCTTACTTATTTCCCATCCTTGTTTTGTTTGGTTTGAGAAAAGGTCTTGCTATGTTGCCCAGACTGGCCTTCAACTCCTTGGCTTAAAAGATCTTTCTGCCTCAATCTCTGAAGTAACCAGGACTGCAGGCCCAGCTTTAATCCCCACTGCCCTTTGTACTGTGGATTGAGCAACATCTCCAACCCTTGTTAAGGTTTGGGACAGGCTCAAACTTGTAATCCTCCTGCTTCAGCTTCACAGAGTGCTCAGGTTACAGGCGTGCACTGCCATGCCTGGCTTCCATGGTTTTTGGAGGGTCATAGTATGTAGTTTACCACAAATCAGGTATCATTTTGCATGCTTTTTAGATTTACTTTTTATTTTCAGACTCATAGTAACTATGACCTACCATTGTGTAGTATCAGCCCCCATTTTACAAATGAGGAAATGGATGTTCAGAGAGATTAATAATAACTAACATTTGTTAATGACTTACTGTGTTTCAAATACCTGGCTAATTGCTTTCAATGAATTTGCTTATTTCAGCCTCTCACACCTTACTGAGGTGAGCACTATTATTATCCCCATTTTATAGGTCAGGAAATTGAGGTTTAGAGAGGGTAAGGAGTATGCTGGAAGCCACATCCAAGCACCCTCTTTGTGTGGCCCCAAAGCCCAGGTACTTTGCATACCACATGACCCCCACCCAGCATGCAGCCCTGTGAAGTGGCAAGTACTCTGGTCTCTGCTATATGTTAGCTATGTGGCCTTAGGCCGCAAATTGCTTGGCTTTCTTAAACTTGATTTCTAATCTGTAAAATGAGGACAATAACGGCAGCTCCTTATTAGAGTAATATAGAGATTAAATGAGACAATGCTTAGCACAGCACCTGATCCATACTATGGGGTCATTGACTCAAGTGATTTTTATTTACTATGTTTCTTTCTGAGAGGATGTCTCAGTTAATGTCAGATTGTCTTAAGAATCTTAGGAAAACTAGTCTTTCTGTAGCCAGCAGGGCTTTTTTTTTTTTTTTTTTTTTTTGGTATTTTAAGATAGGCTCAGGCTTGTAGTATAGGCTGGACTTGAATTCTGGGTGATCCCCCTGCCCCAGCCTCCTGAGTGCTGGAATTACAGGCATGTGTCACCATGTTCAACTCACCTGGCCTATTTTATATGGACATTATCCTGGAATTTTTCTGTGAGGGGGAAAGGTACTATATTTTTGTTGTTCATTTTGTTCTCAGTGCTTCAGATAGAATCTAAGCCCCATGTATGTTAAGCTACATCTCCATCCCTTGTTTTCACTTTAATGTATGGCTTTTGGGAAGTATAAGCTAGAATCAAGCAGCCAGGAGCCAGTCACTACAACAGTATGACAGTTTCCCTGGAGTTTCAGTCTTGCCTGGTTTCTGAAAATTCATTTGTGGTTCAGGAAAGAGAAGCTCTTGGGAACACCATGTGCTACTCTGAAAGTATCATGGATGTGTACATATAAATAAGAGAGCTGGGGTGGGCGAGATGGCTCAGTGGACTAATGCACCTGCTTGGGTAAGCTTAGGGACACTGCAGTTCAATCCCTGGCACCACATGCCACGTCAGCCCCTGAGCCAGGCTACAAAGTCTAGATGTGGTAGCCTATGCCTGTTAGCCCAGCGCTGGGGAGGCTGAAAACAGAAGGATCACTATGAGTCCAAACTGCATAGTTGGCCAGGGAGATGGCTCAGTAGAATAAGCGCAGTTCCCTGGCAGGCGCAAGGGCCTGAGTTCAATCCCCGCTTCTGTCAAAAAAAAAAGAAAAAGAATTTAGTTATTTATTTGTTAGGGACCGGGGAGATGGCTCAGTGGAATAAGCACTTCCCTGGCAAGTGCAAGGGCCTGAGTTCAATCCCCGGTTCCACCAAAAAAAAAAAAAAAAGAGAGAGACTTGACACTCAAACTGCGTAGTTATACCCTATCATACCAAATACATTAAATAAGTAAATAAGAGAGCTGTTTATACACATCTTCATTTCATTGCCATGATGTTAGGGAAAGAATACTTTATGGTCTTTGGAGTCTTAGGGATCTTGCTTTGAATCCTCTCTTACAGTCTGTGTGAAAGTCACAGCCTTTTGGTGTTTTATTTCCACAGCTGTGAGTTGGGAAAGATAAGGCCAATATGTTATGTTCTGGGTACTATTTCTTTTTATGTATTAACTCATTTAATTAAAAATTATTTAAAAGCAAAATTTAGGTTTGTAGCAAAACTGAATGTCTAGAGAGCTGTGGACATGAATATTCAATTATTTTGGGAAACAGAGTGGGACAGCTGGATTGTGTGGTTAGATTTCAGTTTTGCACAAAACTGTCTTTCAAAGTAGCTGTGCTCTTTTGCACTCCCACCAGCAATGAGTAGGAGTTCCTTTTGCTCTACATTCTCACCAGCATTTGGAGTTGTGGGTATTTTGGATTGGCAGTGCACCCCACCCCCCACCGTGCACGCCTGTCCAGGATAGAACCCAAGCCTTGAGGGCGCTGGGGGTGGGGTAGGGTGAGGCAAGTCTCTTAAAGCCATAAGGGCTCCGTCAGATCAAGCATTTGGGAATCTGTTTCCACCCCAAAATGGGGTGTGCATTTTGATAGTGCCACCTTGACCATGTCAGGCAGTATTTGCTCTGAACTGGGCCAGGGCCACGTATGTGCCTCCGCAGAACCACTCTGGGAAGAGACGGCCAACAAAACACAATTGCTCTTTCTGGACAGCGCTAGCCTGAGCCCAAGCAGGAGAGTCCGGTGCTGTACTGGACAGAACTTCTCCACATTCAGAATGACCCTAGTGTTTGCCCCAGGCAGTTTCACTCAGCACCCTTCCGGCACGTCCAGCAGCTGTCAGCGGCCAGTGTGGACAGGACCTCTAGACGAGGCCTTCGGACCCTGGGACAAGGGAGCCACCGCGGACAGCCTCCCCCGGCAGCGCCGCGCGCCCGCGTGGCCCACGCCTGGCCGCACTCCTGGCTCCTTCGGCCGGGCCGGCGTTTATCCCCGGAGCCGCCAGCAGGGAGCTCCCTTTCGGCTCGGCTCGCGCGGGCGCCGGGGGGCGGCGCTGCGCTGCGCTGCGCCGCGCTGCGCTCCTGCCCCGACCGGGCCGGGGCTGCTAGATGCGGCGTCTCAGCTCCTGTTGCCTGCCGGGCGGGCTCCGGCGGCGGGTGAGTGAGGGGCGGCGCGGCGGCCGCTCGGTGGCGGGTCGGGTCGGGGCCGGCCGAGCCGGGCCGAGCCGAGCGGGCGGCGGGACGCGCTGCGGCTGGTCGGCGGGCCGAGCGGGCGGCGGGGCCGCCGGCGCCTCTTCCTCCCTCGTACCCTGGAAGCGGCGGCCCGGACTCCGGGCTCCGGTCCCTGGCGGTGCCTCAGGGCTCGACAGCGGGGCTTGGGGGAACCAGAGGGGTGGGGAGCGAAAGCACCGGGTCCCCGTGGCCAGCCTGAGGGGCGCCGGAGGCAGGACAGGGTGGCCTTCGGCGGGGGATATTCTGGGCTCGGAGGACCCCCGCTGGCCTTGAGCTGAGGGATGGGGGCTGCAGCCTTGGGGCTGGGGGGCTACCTGGGGCCAGCCCTGGGCCCCCCAGATGGAGCAAGCGAGCGAGACGCTGAGGAAGGCGGCGGGGAAGGCGAGCACCTCCACCGAGCCCTTTATCCCTCCTAGCGGCCTTCACCCTTTCACTGCCAGGCAGACAGCGAGCTCCTCTCAAAGGAGCAGCTGCTAGACAGCTGGCAAAACAATGGAGACCCCGCTTCCCGGGCCCCCTCCCCGTGGGACAGAAGATGGAGGGTAGGCGAACACAGGCTTGGGGGATTATTAAGGAATGCAGGCCTTCCCCTGCGACTGACTGTTCCCCTCACCTTTCCCTGCAGGGGCTGGGGTGTGTGTGGGAAGGTCGGTCGGACGGCCTGCCCTAGGCTTCTGGGAGAGACCGATCCAATGCCCCGCCCTGCTAACCTGTCATGCCAGTTGTTTCACCAATGGAAGGGGAAGTGGTAGGGTCAGCTGCCCCAACCCCTCTCGGTGCCAGGGGAACACACAGCTTGGTACCACGCCTGGTGGGGAGTGGGTTATGCTCTTGCCTGAGATAAGGCCTGCAGGGACACACCATATATTGGGCTTTGTTTTGGGGGATGGAGGTGAGGGTGTTGCCCTGTTCCAATGCACATGTATCTTGCTGATTAGTTGGAAAGGCTGCTGCCAAAATGAGACAGAGATGGGGAGGAAGACAAATAGTTTGTTTTTTAGTTGGAAATCATTTCGCCTGGTTACTTGGCCAACAGGGTATGTGTTTGGTGGTAGCCTTGTAGTTTGTGTTTCAGGAGAGCAGAGACAGTTTCTTGAACTCTGTAAGACTTTGTCCTCAAATGGGCCCCCAAAATGACAGAATTGAGTTCCTATCCCTTTCATGTTGCCAGTGACTTGGACTTGTTTGGGTCTTGTCTGTTGGTGTCCCTGGCATACCTGTGGCTGAGGTAGCCCTGTAAGTGCCCTGATGGCAAGAGCACTTTAGAAAGTATATGTGTATGCACTGCAGCTGTGTTGGGAGGGTACAGTCACTCCAGTAACCAAGGGCAAGATCACCTTGCAGAAGCACTCAACCTAAAGGACATTGAATCAAGCTACTTTGCCTTATCCTTACCAGATATGGAGCCCCCTTCTTGACCAGGTTGGTATCCTGTCGTCATAGCAATGAGCCTGGCCTAATGTTCCCCACCCTTTCTGGTTTGGGGCTACTTTCTATTTGGGGATGTTGAAAGTTACTCTCCTGAGGTCTCTGGCTTCCTGACAAGACTTGCTGGCCCTTTGTCAAAGGCCTATCCTCTCCTCAGCTTCCCCTCTGTCCTTTTGTGATGAGGCTTTCCAGGAAACGTCCTCCTCTTGCTGGACATGAATTGCCTGTTTATATATAGCCGTGGGTAGAGGTGTACTTGCCCACTTGGGATTGAAGACACTGAGAATGGGGTCTCAGTTCCAGGAAGACAGTGGCTTTGGGGTGAGCTGTTCTATTGGGTGAATTAGGGAAATGAGAAGAGGAGGAGAGTGAGAGTGGCAGGGGTCATAGGTGATGGTCCTTTCCTTTGGGAGCTTTGAACTTTGGACAGTTAATGACCAGGTACCTGACAGCTCTGGGTATCTAGTTTGTTTAATCTCCCCTGGCCTGGCTCAGCTGCTAGGGTGTGTATCTGAAGTCTTCCTCCCTTGCCCCAGACTCTCCTTAGAAGCCCTCAGGTGGATCCTGTCCTTCTTGACCCCTGCTTTCTCTTAACCCCACTCCAGCCTGTTACCTGGAGCCTGCTTCATTGGCCCTGCTTGAGGCTGCTCGTGAGGTAGGGGGTGGCACGTGTTTTCAGAAGTGGGGCCTGGAGACTCTGGGGTCCTCAGAGGCAGGTACCTAAACCTAGACTATGTGGGGTAGAACTGTGAAAGGGAGATCCCTTCCTAATGGGTGGAGCAGGGAATTCTTGGGACATGGGAAACTTGACCCAGACTTCGTGTGTCACAGGTCTCCAGGGCAACAGGGCTGTTCCTGCTACATAGAAACAGAGGTTTCACTGGAGATGGTGCCATAGACAGGAACCACAGCATCCTTGTAAGATGGGTCTTATCGGTGGCCTGGGACCACAGACCTTGTCCCAGACCTGTTCTGAGTGTGATGGATAAAGCTGAGGGGTCTGGTTCAATTTAATGATTTTGTAGGACCAGTGTGTACTGTGATTGACAGGTTAATTGCTTCAGGAATCCATCAGGAGATTTTACGTTCTGCTTTGGGCTAGGCTCCTTTAAGATCTGCACCCTACATCCCACTGCAGCACCAGTTTCTTTGCTTTTTACTCCCAGTTTTTTCTAGTTTTTGGAGGTAGCCTAAATTAGAGAGTGAGTTGGTGGGAAGTAGGAATAGATTGCTAGGGGTGGGGCAAAGACCTGGCCAGCCTCCACTTCCTCCACCTCCCTCACTTCCCTGTCCTTGGCAGAGGGAGAAATTGTGTGGCTTGTAAATTATGCACATTCCTTTGACAGTTGATTTAAACTCAAACAGCAGTTTAAATTGTTGGACTATTGATTTTATAGGGTGTAAGGCCTCTTCTCTTTGCAGGTACTTCATTATCACTTACCGGGGATTATTTTTCTTATTTTCTGGTATTCAGAGCTGTTGGGTGATGGGTTCAAGGTCACACAGCACGTTGGAGGCAGAGCATGATTAGAATCTGCAGTTTGAGGTGGACAGAATACCTCTCCTGCAGAGGGTTAGGGCCAGGTTTGCTCTTTGGGGCCTTAGAATTTATAGTTGATATAGCGGAGGCTTCAGAAGGGAGGAGACTTGCTCAAGGTCACACGCAGGGGAGCAAATGGCCTGGGCAGCCGTGGCACAGCTAGGTTATGGGCAAGCCCACTTGGGGCTGAAGCTGCACCTGGAAAAGCCACAGGGTTCCGCAGGGCTGAGAGCATTCTCCTGCTCTCATCCTCCTGGGACTGCAGCCTGCAGAGTTCCAGGAGAGACAGTTCTGTAGCGGGAGGCGCCTTGGGGCTGTGGCTGCGGCTGTCTTCCACCGGGCCTCCAGGGAAAGGCGGAGGGTTGCCGGACTCCCAGCGCTGCAGCGGGCGGCCCTGTTGGTGTCATGTGAGAAGTGTGCAGCCAGAGCGAGCGAGCACACCTGGAGCCGGATAAGTTCCGTGTGACCTGGTCGTGAGTCACGCGGTGCAACGGAGCTCACTGGGGCTCACTGGAACTGGCCCACAGGAGCAAGCTCTGCGACGACCTGCCACGCCCCCCTGGGCCACTTGGGCCAAGTGCTACACGACCCCACGAGGTTGCTTTGCTGTCCCTGATGAGGGCCTGGAGGGGCCTCAGGCTCTAGGGAATGGCTGCTCTGAGAGGTCAGAAGCCAAGGGAGAGGCCGGCTCTCTTGGGAAAGTATTTCCTTTGTATTTATTTATGAGTGTGGTCTGGGGGTGGGGGTGCAGGACTGACCTAAGTATTCAACCAGCAGCCACTTCTGGGCACCCTTGTCTTGGGATGCTAATGTTGTAGTTTCCATTTCCTGGGGTTTTTGCTTTGCCAGCTGCAGGGTGACCCATTTAAATCTGTCCCTACTTAAAGTCACCGGACAACAGTAAGTCTTGGGGGCAACAGTGGGTCTCCTAACCAGGTCCCCCAAATGACCGGAACTTTTTCAAGACAGTAAGGCAACCCAAGCCTCATATTGACCATTACAACAAACATTTATAAACCTTGTTTATGACTTTAATGCTCAAGGATTGCTTACCACTTTGTTGAGACTATCTTTTTTCTTTCTTTCATCTTTCTCTCCCGCTTCTTCTTTCTTTCCTATTCTGTCTATTTTTAAATTTAAGGTAGTAATATGTGCTGGAAAATTGAATCATTAGGAAGTGTTAGCTGTAGTCCTCTACTCCCCAGAGTTAACCAAATAAAGTTTTGTTTTTGGTACTGGAGATTGAATCCAGGGACTTCATATTGAGTTACACCTATTTTGAAACAAGGTCTTGCAAAATTGCCCAGAATGAGCTCCAATTTACTATCTTCCTGCCTCAGTCTCCCAATGTACTCAGACTGTAGGCTTGTGTCCACTTGTCTACTTAGATAAATTTTTGTACTGTTGCTTTCTGGACTATTTTAAAAACTTATTTCATAAGTATAGAATGCATTATATAATTATGGTTAAAATGTTATATTAACATATCATTTAATATAAATATTAAATTTTTTCTCTAGGAAATAAAGAGCATGTAGAAAAAGAGATGAAAAATTGCAATAATCCAACTACTCAGATAACACACCTAACAGCTGCATGGTCTCATTGTAAAAAAGGAAAATCATCTAGATAACTGAAAAATCTGGTTTGACTTTCTAAAATCTCAATCTCCTCCCCAGAGCAAAGATTTTTCTATGGATATGCAAATGTTATGAGTAAGATACATGAGTATATTCAGACACACAGTTTCTAAAACTAGCAATTTTATATGCTATCCTTTAACTTACTTTTTTTCAAGTGTAATATAACATGGCATGAATTTTCCAGGGCATTATGTATAAATCTCCCTCATTCTTTCTAGTAACTGCCTATTGTCCTGTAGGCTGTTTCTCTAGTAATTCATACTCATATTTATATGTTTGTTATTATAAATGATGCTACAAAATAAGCTTTATTTACTGGGTAAATACATGATATACAACATATAAATGGAATTGCCTAATCAAAGAACATGTACAAAATATTTTCATAGGCATTACCAACTTGCCCCTCTAAAAGATTACTCCACTGCTTGATTTGGGGGCACATATACTAAAACTTGAATGGTATAGGGCAGATTAGCCTGGCCCCTGTGGAAGGATGGCATGCACATACTTGAAACATTCCCTTATTTTTATAGTAATGACCACCTGGCCTTCCTGCTACTACAAAACAAACAAGCAAACAAATGAGAAACATGTGGTAGTTTTTAGTCCCACCAACATATGAGTCCCTGCTCCCCATTCCCTAATTGATTGATGATATCCGTCTTGAAGGTTTTTACTAAACAGCTGCATGAAAGACAATCTATGCCTATTTCCCATTGTCTGTGTATATTGCTGAGGCTGAAGACATGTTTGTGTTTATCAACCATTTGTATGACCACATGTATGCACTGGCTGGATATACCCTCAGCAATAACTGCAGGGGGCTCTGGACTCAAACCAATATAATCCAGTTTGGCTATGTGTTTACTGAATTGGCTTCACTGCTCTGGGCTTTACTTTCCATATACAAAAGTCTGGATTTATTTTCATGAAACTTGTGATAATAGTCTTCTGTGTGCTTTCTTTTCTGCCATTCTCACCTTGTCATTTAGGTGGCAGAGAATATACCTTTCTATTGTCAGTTACTCTTCTTGAGAGCCTACCATAACCCTACTAGGAATTGTTAACAAAGTCATATATATATTTTTTTTTTCGCCATTTAATTCTCATTCCTTATGTGGTAAGTACTGTTAGCATCTCCATTTTACAGATGGGAAAATGGAGGCATGCTGTGTCTTTCAATGAGTTGCCCAAGGCTGCATAGCACTGGAATTAATTCAGATCTGTTTCCAAGTTTGTGACATTCAAAGCCTGAGCTTTCACTAGGCTTACTCACCTTTACATCCCTTGCATATGGTAGGTGCTTGGTAGTTACATATTTTTTCTTAACATTTTATCACAAAATCCTGCAAACAGGTACCAGGGAGATGGCTCAGCGGCATAAACACCTGCCTGTGTAGCGTAAGATCGTGAGTTTGATCTCCAGTACTGGCAAAAGCAAAATTAGTTTTGGGGCCGTGGAGATAGATTGGCAGTCTAAGCACCTGCCTGGCAAGCATAAGAACCTGGGTTTGATATCCAGTACACCAGGTGCACTGAGCTGGCCACCTGGTGGGCGGGCATGGTGGCGCATGCCTGAAATCCCATACTGGGAAGGCTGAGACAGAAGGGTCACTATGAGTTCAAACTGCAAGTCTGAGCTGCATAGTGAGACCATGTACCGAATACATAAAATTTAAAAAAAGAAAAAAGTTCTGCAAACCTTCAGAGACACTGAAGAATTTTACAGCCAATATTTTTACCTAACAACCTTAACAATTATTTTCCTATCCTGGCTTTATCACATTTCAATGCCTTGATCCATCTATGAAGGTATCTTAAATTTTTGATGAATTTAAGTGGTTCAAAGTAAATTGTAGCTATCAGTAAACTTCACCCCACATTCTTTGGCATATATATATCATTAGAGTTCACTATTTGTTTCTTCTTTTAAGTAAATATTTATACTAAAAAATGCACAAATCTTACGTATACTGTTTGATGATAGTTGGCAAATGAATGCACTTGTCAACTCAAACCCATATCAGCATCACCTGAGAAAGGTTCTTCATGTCCTTTCTTATGCATTCTGCAAGTGTAACCCCTGATATTTTTCACTGTAGGTTAATTTTGTGTGTGCCATATTTTCATGTAAATAGAATCATGCCTCATAGAAATAGAATTGTGCTAGAATAATAAAAACCATACTTTCTGTCATTATAGTTCCCTTTTGTTTGAAATAATGTTTTGGGGATTCATTCTTGTTGTGTATATCAAGTTGTTTCATTTTATTGCTAAGTGGTATTTCATGGCCTAATCTGTAAATTGTTTATTTGTTCTTGTGGATGGATAGACAGATGCATATTTCAGTTGAATAGTCTTGCCTTCAAGATGCCCTCTGTGTTGAAGAGATAAAGCAGCTGAGTTGACAGATGGTGCTTTGTTTAGCTTTAAAGATAGTCTGTTCAAAATAATTTAAGAACATATCATAATTTACTTACATGCTTTTCCTTTGCTTACAATTAGGAAAGGCTTCCTGGGATAGCAGGAGGAAAGAAAGGCAGAGGAAGAGGTCAGAAAGTCCAAAGGCTACTTTCACTGGAGTGAAGAGTAAGAGAGGAAAGGGAGGTGGGGGGAACTGCAGCCTGGAATGGAGATCAGAGAGGTGGTGGTTTCAGAGCTGTGCAGACTTTGGACCTGAGAACAGGAGATGTGGTGAGGGAAGAGCAACATTGCTCAGTCTCTGAAGGCCCCAGAGTTGTGATGAGAAGGATACTTTTGACCAAAAGTTAATAACTTACCTGTGTTTGTAAGAGTGTAGATAGTTGGAATTTTAGAGCTAGAAGAGGCCTAGATCATCTACTTCAATGTTGAGCGAAATGACAGGTGAGGTCCCTGTTGGCAGATCCAGGACTGGATACCTGATTGCCTAAAATCTCCAGTGAGTACCATTCCCTGTGCTGCTGCTGTGTTTGTCTGTTGTTCCTGCTTACTAGAGCAACAGTGAGGGACAAGCTTTTTTATTTATTTATTTATTTTGTATTTTAGGACAGGGTGTACAGGGGGTGTTCAGGGTCTCACTGCATAGATCAGACTCGTAGTGATCCACCTGTTTATAGCCTCCCAAGAGCTGGGATTACAGGTGTACACCACCATTCCCAGTCTCAATTGCCATCTCAGTGCACCCCGGGGATGGGGCTGGCACAACAGGCCCGGGAATCGAACCCCTGGCCCCTGCGCCTGCTTGCAGATGCTTTAATCCATTGAGCTATTTGGTCAGCCCAAATAGCTGCTGCTGCTGCTGCTGCTTCTCTTCCTCCTCTTCCTCCTCGTCCTCCTCCTTCTCCTCCTTCTCCTCCTCCTCCTCCTTCTTCTTTTTTTTTTTAATTTATGTGTTTGGTACAGGATCTCACTATACAGCTTGGACTCATAGTCATCTTCCTGTTTTCGGCTTCCGCAGTGCTGGGATTGCAGGCATGCACCACCACCCCTGGACTTGGTGGTCAGCCAGTGGGCCCAGGTCTGGGTTGGCGTGGCATGTGGTGCTCTGGATCGAACTCCAGTCCCTGAGCTTGCCTAAGCAGGTGCTTAGTCACTGAGCTAATCTCCCTGGCTCAAAGGACAAATTTTTATTAAGACAATGATTTATGAAAATTTTTTCTAAGAGACTTTCTATTTCAAATATTCTAGAATTCTGGGAAGTGTTTGCCATTGATATTACTCAGCTATCTAACCTCCAGCAAACAGCCACG
>PVKA01048919.1:0-13536 GCA_004027165.1 Ctenomys sociabilis
ACTTCTCTACACAAACAATGAAGGCAAGGAGAGCATGGAGCAGAGTTCTTCAAGTCCTACACGAAAACAAATTCCAGCCCAGACTATTATACCCTGCAAAACTCTCTTTCAAGTTTGATGGAGAAGTGAAATACTTCCACGACAAAGAACAACTAAAGAATTTCATGATGACAAAGCCATCCCTTCACAGGCTGCTGAATTAAAACTTTAGATTTAGGGGTGCTAAAGACTTGTTAAAACAAGAAAAGAAGGTAAGAAAAATGGGACATTATTACTCCAGAAGACATGATACTGGGACATGCCAAGAAATGGTCCTTAAAAATTTGATTTGACATTCTTTAATTTATTTCATGCCTAAAAAATGATATTTGTTTACCTTTTCTCCCAACAAACTCTATATATTCTTTCAAAAAACACATATTGGTTGCTGCATGGAAAAATTGCATTAGAGCCTGATGCTATGATTGGAGGGAGAGACAGCTCTGCCCGCCCAGTAGAGGACAGGAGGCAGCTGAGTTACAACTCAGACAAAGTTTTTTTTTTTCCCTTGGGAAAATTTTTAATATCTTAAACAAAAATGAAAACAACAGATCATGCACTGTATCACTGAGCTACAGGCTTAACCTTTTGAGTTACTATTGTCATATTTTTACTTGTGTATATATTTTTTATTAATTTGATTGAGAAACAAATAGCAGCGAGACAATTTCAAAACCGATTAATAAGACAGTTTCAATAATTAATACATTGCATATTGATGACTTAATATGGCAGCAGTCCCTGGGGATTTCCATGGTTTCCTCAAAGAGGTGTGAGATTTAGGGTGAGACCTGAAGAACAGGGACAGTAGCATAGTTTAGGAGGACAAGAGAAGGGCAGATCAAGGCGAGGGGACGCAAGAGACAGGACACATGTTGTTGCCTGAAAATTTACCAAGAGCTCTGTTTGACCACAGTTTAAGAACATCAGCAAAAACGGGGAAAGCTGTGTCTGGGAGATAAAGCTATGGATAAAGTGTCTTCTAAATCATGTTCTAACGTTTTTACTAAGTCCTGAGTAGAATGAGAAAGCTTGGAAGGTTTTTCATTAGAGGAGTGAGAACACAGTGAACTTAAAAAGTAATAGTACTTCTTTTTTTTTTTTTTTTTTTCTTTTTGAGACAGCGTTTCACTATGCGGTTCAGGCTGGCCTTAAACTCACTTTGTAGCTCAGGCTGGTCTCGAACTCACAACAATCCTCCTGCCTCAGCCTCCCGAGTGCTGGGATTACAGGCATGCGCCACCACGCCCGGCTAGTAATAGTACTTCTCAGCGGCACTGCAGCCACTTTTCATCTTAGCTTCTGTGGGGGAGAAGAGACTGTGCAGTCTCCCTGGCCTGCTTTCTTTGCTGGTATTCTCACAGCAAGCTGCAGTGGAGGACCAAAGAACCATGCCAGAGGACCTGGGGACTCTTGCTGCCTAGGCAGATCAACCACCAATAACAACAGCACACCAGACAAAGTTTCTTAGCTCTTTACAAGACTTTCAATCCCTATCGGAAGATATATTTTCATTCTTCCAGAAGACAAGAACAAACAAACAGCCAAGAATAAAGGCTAAAATCCTGTATGGAAGAATGGGGATCATTAAACCCATTGGCATTTCTTTACTTAGAAATGGTGCCATAACAAATACTTTCTCTACCTTCACTGATGGTAAAATAAAAAGAAATGAGCCTATTTGGCAAAATCACTTTTCACCCATGCTTACTGTTTCTATTCCTGCCCCCCACAAGGGATTCTGTATTTATCACTCTAGACTTAGGCCCTAATGATGAACATATGCAATTAAGCCAGGTGCAAACATTTTCAGTTCGTAGCATGTGGTGTGTGGTTTCTTTTCTTTTTATTTTCTCATCCTGGAATGTTTGGTTCTGAATATTTTTTTATAACCTTTTGCATTCTTGCCTTCACCTATTATTCTTTAAACATTTTAGAAACTTCCTGAGAATTATTTTCAAATGTATCTTTTTTTTATATATATTTTTGGGAAAGGTCTAAAGGGCATTCAGGACCTCACTACTAGATCAGACTCATAGTGATCCACCTATTTGTAGCCTCCTAAGAGCTGGGATTGCAGGCCCACTCCACCATTCCCAGTCTCAATCACTTCCATCTCAGTGTGCCCTGGGGGTGGGGCTGGCACAGCAGGCCCAGGGATCGAAGCCCTGGCTGTTTAATCCACTGAGCTGTTTGGATGACCCCTCAAATGTATCTTAAATCAGCTTAAGGAGACAACATTTTCTCTTGGTAGGAAAATACCATTTTCTACCTATTGTTCTACACATGATTTTGTATATCTGCTTGAAATTTTAGGCACGTACAGGCCACTATGCGGATGCCAGTGAGTGTTACTTAAATGACAAAACAAAGAAACAACCCTCAACACATTTCCAAACAAAAATAGCAATAATATTTCTCTGGAAACAAAGAGGTACAACAGTTTGGCTGTGACCACTGTATATATACAAATATGGAATCTTAATTTTTAAAAGTGACAATAAATGAAAACAGATTTGTATGAAATGACTAATTCAGTAAAGCTCTGTGGCTTAGCTGACCACTTTTTTTTAATAGCTCCTTGTCACCTATTCTATTGCTATTTTTTCCAAATATTCACTGCTCATTTTCTTTTGACTTTTTGACTTGTGCAAGTTGAAACTTCCCTTAGAGAGACTCACTAGACTGCTGTTTGCCTGGAGTCTAGCCTGTGCTTGGGCTTAGTTTATGTTTTTCATCTTCTACCCTTCCCAGATATTTATGAGCTAGCTCCTAGCTCTCTGCTAAAGGTTTGCTAGTACTTCTCTTTTTTTGTGTGAATGTTGAATCTGAGTCTTAGAAGGACCTGAATGAGGGTTTACCAGTCAGTCTCTGGCATAGTACTAAGGTTCTTCCCACTCCATGTGCACACACTTGCATGATTCTCTCGCCCTCCCTCCCTTCAGGGTTCATCTTCTCCATGAACCTATGACTGTTCTCTTTCATTCATCACTTCAATTTCCCAATGAATAGGTGGGAGAAGTTTAAGCTGCTACTTAGAGAGGATCTGTGCTGATGTTAATTTATTGTTTTACGCAGTAGCATTGATATAATTAGTCTGGGTCATGAAAAAAGTTCTGGGAGATCATTTATGACTCTGTCATTTTGTTGTCCTGTCATACCTCAGAATGGGGTCATCATGTGAATAAAGAATGCTGACTTGTGGCAATATAAAGTTTCTAATCAATGCAAAGGAGAAGTAGAATACAGAGGAAAATTGCTTCTTATATTAAAGCCCAAACAAAATAACTCAAGCACTTCTTTTCCTTCCTTATGTCATTGGTAAAGAAATAGTTCTATGGCCACACTTGCTTCAAGACAGAATGGAAAATTTAATTATCTGGGTCCCGGTGCTAAAAGCAAGTCTACTTCCACATAGACGAGATCTCTTGAATTGCTAGCAACCCCACAGAACTTAATTGACTCTTAGGTACGCCATCACCTGACTGTGTTTCATTTTCCTCACAGTATCACTGTCAGAAATAATTTTTAATTGATGAGTGATTTATTTCCTCATCAAATCTCTCACTAGCATGTAAAATCTATAACTGAAGAATGTTTCCTGTTGTTTACCTCTGCACATTTACAGCTTGGCATACAGAAGACATTCACAAATGTCTTTGGCCTGAGTTGGGACGAGGGCCTTGCTCAAGTTGAGAGTGGTAAGATTTTTGTAAGTCTTGTCTTCTCTGTCACATCTGCTAAGAGGCTCACATATCAGTAGAATGGGGGACAACCTTGAGGCTGTATCTTGAAGTCTCATTTAATTGAGTTCTTGCCCTTTTAGAAACCACAGGCTACCATCTTGAATTGCTTGCATTTGATTGCTTGTCCATGTCTTAGCAAACACCCAGAGACTCAGATAAATTCCATCTCTCTGGAACATTTAAAATCAGAGGACAAACTAGTGGCCCAAATACATCACAGAGTACTGCTGTCATGTCTTTGAAAGATGAAGGCTGGTTTCAGTCTCCACCACGTTTCATTCTGTTTTCTGGGGGGCATCTGTCTTTTCTAGGCCTCAGATGATACTGTTTCAGTTTGAGGTCAGACTTTGGGCCTGACTGACTTCTAGAGATCTTGAAGGAGTAAAAATCTGTAATGGCTGATCCATCGTGTTAACTTGACAAGTTTAGGTTCAACCAAGTGATTCAGGAAGAAACAAGATCATCGCTAAGTAAACACCCTCATCCTGTGCGAGAGGAGGGCAGGGAGATGGTGTGAGTGCTCTGCCCACTGGCGTGGAGGGGTGGGCAGCTTACAACATGAGGAGGGAAAAGAGACCTGTCCTCCCGTGCATTTGCTCTTGTTGTCTTTGCTGTCTTCTGCTACCTTGATGGTTGCTCTGTGCCATGCCATCCCGCCTTGGAGCCAACTGATCACAGACTGAAACCTCCACAAACTGTGAGCTAAACTGTGTGCTGAACCTTTCCCCTTTTTAACTTTGAGTGTCTGGTATTTTTTTCCAGCAATGAGAAAGAAGTAGCCAAGACAGAGCTCTGGCTGTATGTAAACCATCAGCAGCCCCTCGCCTCCTCTACTTGCATCTCTTCAGCCCTCCCTTGCCCCAACCTAGGCCAACAATTCTAGGTTCTCATTTAAACTCATCTTTATGTTTGTCTCCTACCTTATTCTGATCTTATCTGCTTTTATTCATTCTCTACTGGTGCTTAAGATCCAGGTGGTAAAGTTAAATTGTAAAAGGGGGGATTAATACAGGCTACAAACTCTGTGTGAGAAAGGACAAGTCTGTATTATCCATTATTGTATCTATGTGAGCCAGCAGTACCTGTTACTCAGTAGGTAAGCCCAGACGCAAATAAACAACAATTAAAGGTATGCATTATGCTCTGAGAGAACTGCAGTGAGGGAAACACTAAAATGTGATGGTAATCAAAGGTGATCCTAAAGAAATGGTTGGATTATGATCTGAAGGCTCTGTAGGAGAAATGTACTGGGGCTCAGACATGACACCCTACAGGACAGTGCTTTGGTCTGGCAAGTACTTTGAACAGAAGGAGACAGGAAAGGCCATGGCTGGCAAGTGTTCTCTTGGCCCTTTTGAAGTCTTCCTTTCCTTTCCCCTGTTATTCTTGAAGCAGGCCATACAAACTAGGACCTCTCTTTCTCAAAGTAGCTCAGAAGTATTGTAACTTTTCTGTTGCAAAACATGCTATAGATCCTGAAAATGTCACTCTCTAATCTCTCTTTTTTCCCCTAAACACTCATGTAATAGGTGTCCTTCGCTACTCCCAGAGCACTGTAGAGCTGAGGAGAACTTGTGAAGACAGGCTTTTCTTATTGTTTATTATTATTACTATTATTTGCTACTTGGAATTGAGCTCAGAACCTTTCACTTTCATCTGGGTGTTTGGCTCTTTATTTCTAAGACTCCCATGTCAAGTAAAATATTGATTAAATAAATTTGTCATCTTCTGTTATGAATCTGTCCTTTGATATATGACTGTCAACTATGAGTGTTGAGATGTGTGAGAAAAGTTGTTATACCTTTCTGTACAATACCTGTTTTTTTGTTTTAGTATTGTGTAAGCTGTATAGTACAGTTGCTTGAAGTACAGACTTGGAAGTATCAGTCTGGCTTCAAAAGTCTGGTTCTATCATGGCTGGCACAGCATGCAGTACTGGGGATCAAATTCAAGATCTTGTGTTTGCCAGGCAGGTGCTTAGACCACTGAGCTATCTCCCAGCATGTGGTTATGTTGCTTACGAACTGTACTAGTCTGCCAGGAAAGCCATAATAAGACTCCAGTTTTAAAACTGTCAAACTTGAGATGCATATGAAATACCAAGGAAAAATTTCATATTGTTAATTTTGTCTAGCCTAGAATTGTTATAATACTGATAATAGATATAGTTAATGTTATATGTAAGTGACTTTGGAGTAAAGGTCCAAAACACAGGTAAATAGAGAACTAATGGGGTAAGCGTGACAAAGAGGTTCAGGACTCCTAAAAGTGGCCAAGTGTTCTTTTTAAATTCTTTTAAAAATTTCAATTATAAAATATTTAAGCATAGTAAAAGTTGAACAACATAGCTATGTAGTACAATTAACAGTTCTATACTCATTGTTTTTGTGGGGGGAAGCGTCTACAGGGTATTCAGGGTCTCACTACTAGATCCAACTCATAGTGATATGCCTGTTCACAGCCTCCTAAGAGCTGGGATTATAGATGTGCACCACTATGACCAGAGTGCCCTGGGGTGGGTCCAGCGCAGTAGGCCCAGAGATCAGACCCTGGACCCCTGTGCCTGCTTGCAAGTTCTGTAATCTGCTGAGCTATTCGGTCAACCCTTGTTCTATACTCATTACCTGGGTTCTCCAAGGAAAATATTTTATTTGGGGAGATAACTCAGTAGAGTAAGTGCTTGCCTGGAAAGTGCAAGGCCCTGAGTTCAATACCAGGTACCCCCCCCAAAAAAAATTCTTAGTTCATTCACATATCTACGAACTCTGTCTATATTTATAGTGATGCCTGCTTACACATATTTATCCAAATTGTTCCAAACTAAGTGGCTGTTTTTTGACAATTTATCACCCCAAATACTCTAAGTATTTCCTTAAACTAAAAACACTTATTCTACATAACCAAAATGCCCTAATCACATTTAAGACAACTGATAAAAATGCATTAATGTAATAGCTAATTGTTATTGCAATTTGCTCAGTGTTACTCCAAGCACCTTTTATACATTTAAGACTGATGATATATAAATGTCAGGTGGATATTCAGGGCTTAGGAAAGGGAAGGAGAAGTTAGGGCTTCAGAAAATAAGGCTTGGTTGGGTGGAAGCCAAAAAAGAAGTCATTTAGAGAATGTTCTGCCTGTAAATACTAACAGGTTAGTGCTAGCAGTTCATCTTTGTCTTAGAGTTTGAGTATAAGGCTATTTGAAAGAGGTTGAGCAGCATGACTTAATGACATCCGTTCAGACTAATGATTTATGATAAACTAGGGATGCTAATATCCCAATTGAATTGCAAAAGAATCAAGGATGAGAGGAACTAAAACTCAACATTATTTGTTGAAGGACTGCAAGTGACCTTTGCCTGTTGCTTGCAATTTGTCATTCTGTTCAGTAGATGTAATGCTTTCCTTCTGGCAAGTGACCCAATTTCAGAGATTCTTCTCTAGTTTAAATTTTTCACTCCCTGCATGTTCCATTAAATATGCCATTAATTTAATGGTATTTATAATCACAGTTCTTTACTCATCTCACCAATTAAAAGACTATGTAATTTATCTCTGAAATGAGGAAACTTTGTAAAGTTAAGAGAATTACAGGTATAAACCTCACTGTTCCAGGCAACCTTTAGTGGTCATTTTATCCATGGATAAATTGCCTTCTTTTCTTTTCTCTTTGTTCCCTTGATACCTGAGACCTCTTACTTTATCAACAATAAAATCCCATAGGTTGTTAAAGAGGTCACAGCCTAACATACCCATTACTACTAATTTTCAAAATTGTAACCATTTTAAGTAATTTTTTGGTATATATTAATTTTATAAATACTTCTGGATACAAAAGGTTTCTCTCCTTATACTTTCCTATTTATTACAGCATTTATAAAATTTCTTTCTAGGTATTTTGCTTTAACCAATCCGCAAGCATCTTTGCAGAGCCTCTAAATAAAATATACAAATTAACATATGCTATAAAAGCTTAAAATAAGTCTTACTCTGTTTTACACAACTGATGGATTATATTGTGAAATAAAAAGGAATTAGTTCTGCTGGTTAAAAAGAAAGGCAGTATAGTGGAAACACAATTGTCAAACATATTTGAAAAAACCCATTTATAGTAAGTTACTAATAGCAATTGTGTAATGAACAAATAAATGAGTGAGCCAAATTATAGTGTTTTAGTTTGTTCCTAAAGTGGCAGAGTGGTAGGCTCAAATCTCTGATGCAAGAAATTTGAGAAGGAAAAATTGAACACAAAAGAGTTTTTTTTCCTTCATTCTTTCTGCTATGATTACTGTTTTAATTTGAGTCAAAATGAATATATGGCATATACTGAGAATATCAAAAAGAGTGGCGTTTTGGGTTACCTCTAAATGAGATCACAAATCAGTTACACCATACTCACATTCTCTTTGAGATGTGTTTTTTGATAAGTCAATATAACCTAGATTATTTTATTGTACTAAATATGTCTTCTAAACTATTATCAGTAATGTATCTTCTAAATTATTTATTGAGAAATAACTTTGAAGAACTTCAGTTTTAGAAGTGATCTGTCAGTACTCAGTGTCCACTCACATGATATCCTGTATTCTTTTCCTGAATTATAGGAGTTGGTTAGCAAATGCTACACAACACAGGCTCCCTTGCAGTTAGGGCTTTGGATATGATATCAAGCTTACTGGTAAAATATATTCACACAGAATTCTGGAAGGCAAAGGCCATCTTCTCGCTGTGGTGGTAACCTTCAACAACTCAGATGGATGTGTTCACTGTAGGTAAGCTCCAGGCTCCAGTGGGTAGTTAACGGCTCTGTGGATTTATATGTAGCACTGGGTCAACAGCATCTTCTACTTCCAGATAGACAGCGGGGGTGGGAGCTGGTGGTGCAGGGGTGGCCCTCACAGTTCTCTGTTCCCTCCACAGACTTGTAGGCTCCATATATCTTCTTCTGATAATAGTACTTAGAAATTTTTTACACTGAATTTTGAAGGACACCACTTTATATTATTTTGATGTATAACAATATTTACCAAAGCAAATCTGTGAGCATTTAAATTGGTTGTAAGGTTTACAATTTTTTTACTCTTTACATTTACAAACGATACTGAGAGCACCATTTCTCATTGCCGTGTATTTTAGCTCATAATAGAAATTTTATATTTGGCCCCTGAGATAACATTCCTGGACAAAGGACTAGTATAATTCAATATCTCTCTCTCTGTCTCTCTCCCTCATCCTAAGTAACTATTTAGACATATTGTAGAATTAAATAACTTCAGTAACTTTATGTAAGAGTTGAGAACTTTTTATTTTGATGGAAGAAAATAATAAAAGAAGCTAGTGGACCACAGGGGAGTGGATGCCTAATAGTGGTCTGTTTGAGGACAGTTAAAACTATAGCATCCTGAGAACAGATAGGCATCTCTGTCATTCCCATATCCATATCCATGTCCATGTCCACGGCCCTTTCTGTCTTCAACTGTTTCTGTCTCAATCTTTATGTATGTCTTTATCTGTATCTTCATCTTTTTCTGAAAATGTAGATTTTGGGACCTCTACTTCATGATAATTCTTGAAAGCATTGTCATAATCAAGATGGAGGGAGAAATGCAAAAATTTGGGGGAACAATGCATACAGAGAGATGGGCAAGTGAATCCCTTTTAAGCATCAGAAATCTGCTCTACCGAATCTATCAGATTTCTGCTTGCCTTGTTTGCTTTTGGGGCAGAAATCTGCCTGCATGCTTCTTGATTTCCAGTCAATGGTGACCTCCCTCTGTTGAGTTTTCTGTTTCATCTGCCAAGGATTTGACAAGGTATAGACCAAGTGCTCAACAATGGACTAATTCTCTCTTTCTTTAAATCAGCTTTTTGACTAAAGGTAGAAAATCCACCCCACTACCCTGAATTTTTCCTGTCACAATCCGATTCATCAGCCTGAGACAAAATTTAGCTTAGTATATTCTAAGTTTGGTTTGAAGATGTACATAGATGGTCTATGTGAAAAATATTTTCATTGTTTCTTTCTCTTTTTCTTTTTTCTTGAAGCACAAATAGCAATGAGATGATTTCAAATCGAATTCAATAATTAATACATCACATATTGTTTTCGTAAAGGTTTGTTGTTGTACAAGGTGCATACATGATATTCTATTTACAAGCACAATTAGAGCAGATGTCTCTAATCAATGAATTAACATGATGTAGCTGTATAGTTACTTTTTAAAAACTGAATTATAGTACAGTTTCAATAATTAATACTTTCTACCTTGTTATCTCCCTAGTGGTTGTCCATAGTACTAGAAGCTGACATAATATCCTGTCCAACCAATATTACTGCAAATCTTACTTCTCATAGAATTATGCAGAAGCACGGCATATTTATCCTAACTGTACTGTTTATACACACACAGCATGGTTCTTCCTTTGTATCCCCCTTTTATTGTTTAGACCTGTCAAAGATAAGCACTCCATTGTCATTCAACCATTATAGGTGCCTGAACTCAATGAAATAATCAAACACAGTCCAGCATTCCACAATAATAGTGGATTATCTGAAGAAGTTGTTGACTATAGACATTTACAGCTCAACTTATTATTATGTGCTTATTTAAATACCTCATTTTTATACTTTTCTGCTGGATGGTTAAGACCGAGATAAAGCAAGACTTATATAACAAAAAAAAAAAAAAAAAAATGTGGCTTTTGTATCTCAGGTAGTCAGTCAAGTCCCCTCAGGGTTTATCCTGTAACCCTATACCTTACTCTGTAGATCCTTGGTCATTGTCAGCCATGTGGATGAGTTACAGCCATTGCTTGACCAGTTTGCTCTCTCTGGGAGCCTGAGAGAAAGTTTTCTCTACATGTGACGCTCCTTAGGCCCACTATAGATCATCCATTGCATTCCTCTGTGGCTTCATAATCTCCTTGATCAGAAAATTTGGGGCACAACTGAGTTCCATGATGTTACAGTACAGGATCTCCTATGTCTTCACTGACCTTGAAAGGCTAGGGCCAAAATGTTGACTGACCTTGTGGACCTTCCATTTCTCCAATTTTTGATTAGTGAACTGAAGTTGTTAACTCTCCAGAAGACAAGCTGATTAGGGCCCTGCAACATATGCAGTTCAGTTGCCCTAACTATCTGACTAAATTCTTCTTAGTTATTGTTATACATTTCGATTTATATTCCTTCTTTTGACTTCTTTTACTAGGGAGACTATACAATGTTTGCACATGTGTGTCTGGTTTATTTCACTTATGAGTATATGTTTAAGTAGCATCCACTTCAATACAAATGCTTCAAGTTTATCATTCTTTATAGCCGAGTAATATTCCATTATACAGAAATACCACATCTATTTCAACCATTCCTCATGTGATGGACATCTTGGTTGTTTCCAAGATTTTGCTATCACAAATTGTGTTGCTATAAACATAGGTGCACATATATCAGTACGATATGATGTTTTCAGTTCCTCTGGGAAAATTCCCAGTAGGAGGACAGCCAGTATGAATGGGATTTCCAGTCCTACTTTTGTGAGGAGTCTCCACACTGACCTCCACAATGGTTGTACCAGTCTACATTCCCACCAGCAGTGGAAAAGTGTTCCCTTTTCCTCACATCCTCTCCAACATTTTTTGTTGGTTGATTTGTTTATGATAGCCATTCTTTCTGGAGTGAGATGGTATCTCAGTGTTCTTTTAATTTGCATTTCATGGATAGCTAGTGATGTGGAGCATTTTTCATATATTTATTCGCTTCTTTAATTTTGTCCTCTGAGAAGTGTATATTCATCTCAGATGCCCATTTCTGGATTGGGTCTTTAAATTTGAAAGGCTAGGGCCAAAATGTTGACTGATCTTGTGGACCTTCCATTTCTCCAATTTTTGATTAGTGAACTGAAGTTGTTAACTCTCCAGAAGACAAGCTGATTAGGGCCCTGCAACATATGCAGTTCAGTTGCCCTAACTATCTGATTAATTCTTCTTAGTTATTGTTATGCATTTCGATTTGTATTCCTTCTTTTGACTTCTTTTACTAGGGAGACTATGCAATATTTGCACATGTGTGTCTGGTTTATTTCACTTATGAGTATATGTGAATATACTCACTTATATGTGAATATATCTCACTTCTTTATATATTCTAGAGAACAGACCTTTATCTAAGTGCTTATTAGTTAGGATTTTTTAAAAATTTGTGGGTTGTCTTTTCACTTTGTTGACAATTTTTTTGGGCTTGCAGAAACTCCGCAAGAAGAGTTGATCCCAGTTGTTAATTCTTTCAAGTGTTTCCCGTGCAAATATGTGTTTGTTCCTGAACTCTTTTCCTACTCCTATGTCTTCAAGAGTTTCTCCTACTTTCTCTTCCAGGAGATTGAGTGTTTCTATTTTAATGTTTAGATCTTTAATCCATTTTGACTTTAGCTTAGTGCATAGTGATTGACCTGGCCTAACTTTTAGTTTTCAGCATGTAGAAAGCCAGTTTTTCCAGCACCATTTGTTAAAGATGCTGTCTTTCTTCCAGTAAGTTTGTTTGACCCCTTCGTTGAAGATCAGTGAGCTGAGAATGTACACAGAGGCCTCTGCGTCTTCTAATCTATTCTACTGATCCTCAAGTCTATTTCATTGCCAATACTATGTTGATTTCATCAGAGTGGCTTTGTAGTATAATTTCAAGTCAGGAATTATGATGCCTCCTGCCTTGTCTTTGTTGGCCAGGATGGCTTTTGCTATTCTAGGTCTTTTCTGGTTCCAAATAAATTTTAGGAATGATTTCTCTAGCACTGGGAGGTATGTTGGTGGCAGTTTGATAGGGATTACATTAAATCTGTACAACAATTTTGGGAGTGTGGCCATCTTGGTTCTTCTTATCCAGGAGCATAGAATATCTTTCCATTTTCTGAAATACCCCCATAGTCTCTTTTCGTAGGGTGGTGCAAATTTCCATGAAAAGATCTTTGACTTCCTTCGTTAAGTGAATTCCAAGGTACTTCATTTTCCGTGGTGCTATTGTAAAAGGTATTATTTCTATAATTTCTCTCTGAGTGTGTTTGTTATCTGTGTAGAGGAATGCTATTGACTTTTGAGTATTGACTTTGTATCCTGCTATGCTACTGAAATTCTGTATCAATTTTAGTAGCTTCTTGATGGAGTTCTTTGGGTCTTCCAAGTAAAGTATAGTGCCAATAGTGATCATTTAACTTCTTTACCTATTCTTATTCCTTTTATTTCTTCCTCTTTTCTAATGGCTATTGCTAATGATTCCAAAACTATATTGAATAGGAGGTGTGATAGAGGACATCCTTGTCTTGTACCTGATTTAAGAGTAAAAGATTGCAGTTTTTCCCCATTTAGAATTGTATTAGCCATTGGGTTGTCATAGATGGCTTTTATCAAGTTGAGGTAGAGTCCATCTATTCCAATTTTCTGTAGGGTCTTGAACATGAATTAATGTTGGACTTTGTTGGAAGCTTGTTCTTCATCAATTGAGAGATTAATGTGATTTTTATTTTTTATTTATTTATTTTTCTAGTTCTGTGCTTTGTTCTTTTTTTTTCCATTTATTTTTATTTTATTAAAATACAAATGTCAATCAGACAGTTTCAAGACACCTTAACCATACAGAGTCGATGAATTAGTACATTGCAAACTGTTTTCAGAACGTTTTGGTATTGTACAAGGTGCATACATGAAATTATATTTACAGGTTTTTTTATAGCTGAATTATATCAAAGATTCAATAATTA
>PVKA01048920.1:0-13533 GCA_004027165.1 Ctenomys sociabilis
ATAAATAAAAACGAGTCAACAATATAGATATAAAATCAGAAACTGTAAAATTTCTGGAGGATAATATAAGGGAAAATTTTTAAGCCATAGGCACAAGCAAAATCTTCCTGAATAGGACCACAAAAGAAAAGCAGTTCATACCAAGAATCATGAAAAAGAATTACATGAAAAGAAAGGGTTCCTGTGAAAGGATAGCTCATAGAATCAGTGAAGTATTTACTAGCTACTGTTTGCATAGAGAGTTAACTTGTAGAATATATAAAGCACTAACATCATCCACCAAAATATAAGCCAATCAAAAATTGGCAAATGAACTGAATAGACACATCTGTAAAAGTATAAGAGGCTTACAAATATATGAGGAAATATTTAATATCTTTAGCCATTACAGAAATGTAGATCAAAACTAAATGAAGCTAAATTGAGGCTCCATTTCAGTCCAGTCAGAAGGCTTATTTTCACATATGCATAAAACCGAAAAATGCTGGTGAGAGTATGCAAAAATGAATTCTTCATTTTTGGTGGGACTATAAACTGGTACAACCACTGTAAAAATTACTATGGAGAGTTCTTTAAAAAATTGAATATAAAAGTACAAATTAATTAGCCTTGCTGTAGCTTTGCTGGGTATGTTTCTGAAGGAGTTAAAATCAGCATGCAATACTGATAGCTGCCCACCATTGGACTGCAGTGCAGTTCACAATAGTCAAGCTGTGGAAATACTTGTGATGCCCAGTGACAGAACAGTGGATAAAGAAAACACATTACAAACACATAAATATTCTGCTGGTCTTTAGAAAGGAGCAGTAAATGTTTAATTTTTTCTTTTTATTCTTATTTTTTGTTTTAAATCTCTCTGAACTTTTTTGAATAATTGTTTTGTTTTGTTTTTTCTTTAAACTAATTTTGGGTGTTTATATCTGGTAACCTGAACAACTAATTTGAAGATAACATCATGCAATACGGCAAACACTGTTGAATTCCTATTGCTTTGCTTAGTGGAATTTCGTATCATTTCTAGTGCTGTTTATTTTCTATCATTATTTTTATTCTTTAAAAAAATTAAAATAAAAAATAAAATTAAAATATCCATAAAGCAGAATGAAATCATATCTTCTGGAAATCATCAATAGAGTGAAAAGTGGAACCACAAGTTAGGAAAACATCTTAACCAACAATCACTCAGATAAAGGATTTCTATCTTGAATATATAAAGAACTAAAAAAAAATCAAGCCCCCATAATTCAAAGATCCAGTCTTTGAATTGGGGTATCTGAGATGTATACACACTTCACAAAGGAAGAAATACAAATGACAAATAAATACATGGAAACATATTCCCCACCACTGATAATTTGAGAAATGCCAATTAAAGCAGCACTGAGATAACATCTCACCCTAGGAAAGATGGCTATTACAAAGAAATCAACTAATAGCAAGTGCTTGAGAGTCTGTGAGGGAAAAGAAATCCTTCTTCACTATTGGTGGAATGTAGATTGGTGCAACCACTATGAAAATGAGCATAAAGACTCCTAAAAAAAATAAGATTGAAATCCTACTCAAACCCAGATATCTCCCTTCTGGGTGTTTTTCCAAAAGGGCTATAAATATCATACCACCATGATATAGGTACACCCGTGTTTATAGCACAATATTGTGTCATAGACAAATCTTGGAAGGAACCAATATGCCAAGGGAATGGATAACAAATGTGGTATTTTTATACAATGGAGTATTACTCAGCTATAAAGCAAGACAAAACTTGAGGCCTTTATATTTAAATGAATGCAACTAGAGACTATACTCAAAAACAAAATAAATCGTACCCACATGTGTAAATAAATATTGTACATCTCACTAATGTAAGAACATGAAAGAATAAATAAAACCTGAAAGTTATAATAGATAGAGTAAAATGAAAAATAAAATTGAGCATAATGAATAAACAATGAAGACAAGGGAAAGGAGAAAAGATGGGGAAAAAGGAAGGGGGAAATCATACAAACATATAGATACACAAAATATAGATACACAACATATAGATACACAAAATGATTGCAGTACTGATTTCTGTCAGTTTTTTAAAATACCAGTTAATGTTTAAAATCATCACTTTAACTCTATATGCTAATATCTGTAATGTGAGTAACTACATCAAAGACAGCAATGTGCAAACAAAAATCACAGTTGAATACCTCACATCTCCTTCTTCTAAATGTGTGTTGCTTCTAACATCTTATCACTTGTTGTTATACTCTCTTCAAAATAAACTAACAGATGAAAAGAAATGAAAATAAATAATATTTTCTTGGGAAAATTAATAGAACTAGAGATCATTAAGTAAAATATGCTAGACTCAACATCTTTTCTCATAAATAAGAAATGTAACAGATAGTTAAAGTAAAGGAGAGATGAAAGAAAGCCAAGAGGTAGGCCTTCGAAGACGGGAAATCAGAGAAAGGGGAAAGTGAGGGAAGAGGGAGGCTTAGGACAGAAAAAAAGATCGTGATGTACTAATTTACCAAATGAACCTAACCTTTCCATATTACAAAAATTCACTTTAAATAAAAGGCAGTATGATATTAGTCAAAGTATTTAGTTAAGAAATGTTCTTATATCACTTGCTATACTATTCCTCCAGAATAGAATGTTTAATGGATGTAAGTTAATAACATGACTTGTTTTTCTTCTATGGAACGAATGGGCAGCCAATATAACACTGAGCTACACCTCACTGGTCCGTCACTAGTGTCTCTGTCTTATTGCTTCTTTTGTTAGCCTTATTAAAATCAGAAACAAGATGTGTTATGTACATGTAATAAGTGCCTATGAGTATTGCAATCACTGCAAACATGAACCAAAATAAATTTTTAAATTACATATATATGTAAGAAATATTAATTCATAAAGCTTATTCCCAGAAAGTTGTCTTTCTATTCAGGATATCTGGATGGTTACACAGCAAGGATCACAGATTTTCTTTATTTCATGTGACATTTACTGTGAAAAAAATGGCTAAAACCTCTAGGATTGTAAAGTACCAAGTAAGTATTTATCCCAGGTATTTTTGTTTATTCATTAAATACGTGTTGATTCTTGAGTTTGAACATATAGGACCATGTGGTGGTTGGCACTGTGTCAACTTGAGACGTGGGAAGCTTGGCTGGATGGGCTTGGTGATACCATACTGTGGGGTATGGTGGCCCCGCTGGTGGGGGGAGTCCACCCTGCAGTAACTCAGCACAAAAAGGGTATATAAAAGGACTGAGAAAAACTGCGTGCCCCACTCATTTAGAGGAGTTCTGATCTTTGCCGCACAGCTTCGCAGCTATGTCCCTTCCTCAGAGGATGTTGGTTTTTGCAATTGCCACTTCAGTGGAGCTCCGACCTTCACAGCCACCACCACTTCTGTGTGGCCACACTTGGCAGTCACTGCAGAGGGAAAAGGCAGAGGCTTGACAGACGCCACAGCTGCGGCTCCTCCTCTGTTCCTCACTGTTTTCTGCCACCATGAGCTGCTGCTGTCTGCCTTGGAGCCAGCGGAGTATGGACTGAAACCTCCACTAACTGTGAGCTAGAGAA
Source organism: Ctenomys sociabilis (assembly GCA_004027165.1). Classification (NCBI taxonomy): domain Eukaryota; kingdom Metazoa; phylum Chordata; class Mammalia; order Rodentia; family Ctenomyidae; genus Ctenomys; species Ctenomys sociabilis. The sequence goes on from PVKA01048920.1 coordinate 3,583, forward strand.
ACCTTTCCTTTCCTAGTCATGGGTGTCAGTGTTTTGTCCAAACAATGAGTGAAAGGCAATTGAGATGGATCATTACAAGAAAAGTTTCTTTTTACAGCTGATAATAGTTCCTACCATAAAATTATTTATAAAATAATATTAAATATTATCAAATGCTGTTATAAATAGTAATTTGTTATAATGAATTGCTGCATTCATGAAATAGATGTTATGTACAGAAAGATAATGTTGTCAAACTTTAGTAATTATGAAACATATTGCTTATGAAAAGAAAAATAAATAATACTCGATGCCAACGCATATTGAAGATTTACGATATGCTTGTCATTCTGCTATATGAAGTGTAGAAATCTCACTTCATCTTTACATAGTTCTTAAGGTGAGTACTACTATATAGTCATTCCATTTTACAGATGAAGAGTAGACATAAAAAGAGGAAAATCATTGGATATGATTCAAATAGCTAGTGAATTCAGTTGTGTATAACCTTAACATTTATACTCTACCATTATGGCCATCTGTTATTGAAGTAAAGGAAAAAAATTAAATGTTTGATGTTATTTGTCCTTTCATAATGGTAAGTGCCCCAATGATTAACTGTCAAGGTGGATAAATTAAATTTGTACTGTTCTCTTCAAACAGGAAACACTTAACAAACGATTTTACTCTTAGCATGACTGAATTCAAACTGGAAAGCTATTTCATCACCACAAAGATTTTGGCCTTTTTTACCTCTTTGTGGCTAATCCCACCTTCCTAGGATCATTTCTCTACCCATAGTAACCACTAATTTGTCCTTGATTACTCTAAGTTTCAAGTGCATGGTATAAATAGCATCATACAATATGTGACCTTTTGAAACTAGCTATTTTCTCATCTATCGTTATGTCCTTGGGAGCTATTCAAGTTGTCACAAATGTGAGTATTTGCCCTTTTTTTTAAGCCACTGAACAATGTTGCTGATTTGGAAGTATCAAAGCTTGTTTAATATCTTTCCATTGAATGATGTCTTTGTTGTTTCCAGTTTGAGGCATTACAAAGGAGCTGCTTTGAACATTCTTTTGCAGGTTTTCAAATTTTTAATTATATTTTTAATTTATTTATAATAAATGTTCAGAAATCAAATAGTTGGGTTATATCATGAATATGTGTTTGACTTTGTAAGAAATTGCCCAACAATTTTCTAGAGTATTTGTATCACTTTACATTCCCACCAATAATATATGAAATAGTCATCTTCTCCACATTTTTGCCAGCATAGGCATCTATTATACAGCCAGAGTAAATTTAGAAAATTTCTCTCTTTACCTAACTATATGTTCCCAACATTTATAAAATAACAGTCTTAAATATTTCCTCCTCATTCATTGAAAATTGCATCAAACAGTGGTATCATTTTGGATTCAACAGGTAAACACAGAGAAGAAAATATTATAGGAAAAGGAAAAGTGGTATGTAAAGGGCAGAGGTTCTCTGTTCTTGTCCTGCTGGGGTGTTTCAGGTTCCCTATTAGGTCTCCACTCACACTATCATAGGAAGAGTAGGATGTCTTGGTGTAGTTTCTTATGTGGTCTTCAAATCCTAGTTTTCAATAGGCTTCTAATGTTACTACCACAGAGGTAAGGGATGAGATCCTTATTTCGTAGTTATGTAAGTTCATTCTCTCATGTCTTTTTGTTTGCCATGTTTCAGTTTCCTTCAGAGCATAGCAATTTTGTCCCTTTCCAATATGACACACTACCCATTTGTCTAAAGGCTAAATACATGTTGAATACAGCAGGCAGGGAGAAGAGTAGTAAAATACATTAGGAGGACCCACTGTTAGGCAAGTGAGCAAATCGCAGAACATCTTTTTTATATGAGTTAAATGAGTTTTATTAGAGAAGCTTATAAACCAGGGTAAACAAATGAAGTTCCTACAAATCCCTTCTTTCTATTAGACCAATGTAGAATGAATTTGACACAGATACTACTGTACTGGACACATGATGGACCCTGAAGTGAAAGAATCCCATTATCCTTCATAACCTTCATATCATCTTTCTTTTATGTATTTAGTGCAAGGTCTACAGGGTCTCACTATTGTAGGCAGTTGAACTATATAATATTATAATATAGCAATATTATAGGCAGTCAGACAGGATCAGGCCCTCAAGGAGACAAGATGGAAGACAAGGTGACTTTGCTACTGGGAAGAGATAGATACTCCCATATGGGTCACACCTCAAGACCAATGCAAGAGGAAATTTAGCTACATACTTCCCTAGAAATGGGCATCTGAGATTGATATGATAAATAGGTATCAATCACCTGGAAAGAGCCCAAGTGAGTCATTAGCTAAACCCCCAACAGGAAGAGACTGTGACCCATATTCATGCTTGCTTGCTATGTGACTCACTTCCCCATTTGGTACTGAGTTTAATCGAGTTTACCTGAGCAGTGGTGCTTGTAATCTCATTGGTTGATCATCGTTTTGTCCCACCTCATGCCCACCTAAATGAGCTCCTATGTCTTTTCTACCACCTTAGACCCACCTCATTGCATGGTTTTCCTCTGTAAAAGTCCCTGGAAGAGACAGCTTCCTGGGGATAACTCTCGTGGGTCCCCCTCTTGTCCCTCTATTGGACAGGAGCTTTCTTTACCTCAATAAATATATTCTGCTCATTACCTCTGTTCCTAAAATTCATTCTTTGGTTTTAGAGCATGAACTCATCCCGGGTAACTGTTAGATTGGGAGATAAGTTTTTCTCTCTATGTCATTTAGAAGTTCCCTGTATCATCACTACACAGATCAGACTTATAGTGATCTTCCTGTTTTCAGCCTCCCAAATTCTGGAATTACAGGAGTGTACCACCACACCCCATCTCAATCTCCATCTCAGCACTCCCTTGAGGAGGAACTGGCATGGCCTTGCTGGAGATCGAACCCTGGCCCCTGTATTTACCTAAGCAGGCATTTTAATCTGCTGAGCTATCAGGTTGGTCTTTAATATCATCTTTGATGTTCATTCTTCTAAATGAACAAAACTTGAGCTCCAATTTGCCTGGGATTTAGTGCCTAAAATATTGGCTAAGAAAACTATGCACCTAGCACTGAAAACCATGGGAAATAGAATATTTTCTCTGATTCTCTGTGAACTTGGTTCAGATATAGCGCCTATAGCCAAAAGAAGTTCACCCCTTTCGTCTCTCTCTTTTCTGTCCAGCATACTTTGCAGGAAACTTAGTTGACATATCATTATCATCTCCAGATGCATAAACTACTAGATTCCATTCAATTCAATGTATACTTTCTAATTAGGTCCTTCAACTCCTGTACAGATGCAAAACCTTTTTTGTCAGAAAAGATTAACTTGAATAAATATATGCAATTATAAAACAGACCTAATGAAATGTATTTTATTTAAATGGATCACATAATGAAAATCAATTTCCTTAAAAATTCATCAAGGTAACTTACCCCTATGACACACTATAAAGTAAAATCTAGGCTTAAACTGCAATACCACTTCTTTTAATGAAATTCCATGCATCTTAAATCTGTGTGTAATGAAAAGATAATGATTGTATATAAATACCAAGAGAATGTCAATCATAATAATAAATCAAATGTATTTGTGTATTTTTTTCATAAATATTGTGCTTTAAATCATGGTAGTTAACTTTGTTGCACTGCAACTGTTCTATCAAAAAGAGTTCTTACAAAATTTGTAGTAGTTACCTGTGACAAAACAAATAAACAAACTAGTATTTTAATTCTGTGCAATCAAAGCAATTATCATACAAAAAGACTTTTCAGTTTTTAAGTGACTGTAATGACATTCTAACAATAGTAAAAAGGGGTCTGCCAAATAACTCTGCAGATTAAAGAACCTGCTTACACAGAATCAGTGGCCAGCCAGGGCTCCATCCTCAGTGTGCCTTGCTGGCCCCATCTCCGGGTCACACTGAGAGGGTAATTGAGACTGGGCACCTGTAATCCCAGCTCTTTGGAGGCTGAATACAGGAGGATCACTATGAGTCCAATCTATGTAGTGAGACCCTGTAGATCCTGTACTAAATTAAGACAAATAAAAGTAGAGCAAAAGATAAGTGAATTTCTAATGCAAGAAACTGTTGGACATTTCACTGTGCTGAGCCAAACTGTCCCCACATCCTGAACTTGGAGCTCAGCATGGAGTTTTTCCATTGACACTGTCTGGTATCATAAACATAAATGCATAGTGACTAAGAATTTTTCAAGTATAGCAACAGGCCTATAGGAGGAATTCAGGTGACTGGATTCTCCTGTCACATCAGAGGTGACCAGAGGAGCAGGAGCCACACAATAGGACTCAGACCACAGAGCACACAATAAACAGGTGAGACTAACAGAGTGGAAAAATCTGAAGCAATATCAATAAAAGCCAACAGCCCCTCCCATCCAGCCCAAGCTCAGGCTTGACAAGTATGTGGGAGAGCTTCCATGCTCCACTGCACTGGTAGGACCTCTCCAATGAAGCCCAGCACTGTGAGTGAGACCTTCCACAGAGATCTTGGGACTCTTCCCACCTCGCTCTCTCAGGAACCCTCTGCTCCTCCCATTCAGGCTAAGCTCAGCTCTGGCGAGTATATGGGAGAGCTCCTGCATTCTCCTAAGTGTTCTGGACCTCTCTAGACCCCGCCCAGGCCTGGCATACAAGCTTGGGTAAAATTCTACAGCAGAAGTACCTATAGAGAGAATAGGGGCCAGAAACAACCAACTAATATCTTGCCAGAACATCTTGCCAGAGGGGCACAACAGGTTCACCCCCAAGGACCACAGCAGGAAGGAGCTGATCATAGCAGCCAGACCAAAGCCAGGCACAGTTGGATGAACTCAATCATAGTGGACCTGCATGCGAATTTCAGTAGGTGCCAAGTTTATAATGGCAGCAAAGCTCTAAAGCAAAGATCAGAGAGCTATACAAAAAGACAAAGAGAAGGAGCAAAAATGCAGTCTTAGGCCCTGAGCCCACCCACAACAAGTGCAGAGGACACTAGCACAGAAGAAAGTGGGAATCACCCAGATGAATGTCTGAAACAACAACCAATGAAGTAAAGAAACAACTACAGAAATGTATAGAAGAACTCAGACCAGAAATAACCTCAGAAATAAAAAAGGAAATCTGTGATATAATAGCATCTGAAGTAAAGAATCAGTTGCAGAAACATACAGAGGAAATCAGGCCAGAAATACCCTTTGAAGTAAACAAATTAATAACTTCTTCTCAGGAAGACACAGATAAAAAAAAATAGGGGAGATCAGAAATACGACTGATTCCCTAAATGAGCAATGAAAGAAGGAAATAGATCACAAGAAGCAGAGCCAAAGAGATATAGAGGAACTTAAAATCTCAACCCCAAGTTTGCAAAACTCACTGTGTGAAAGTGAAGATAGAGTTTTAGATCTTGAGATGCTGGTGCAGATAGTGAATAAGTAAGAAAAGGCCTCTTAAAAACAACTAGGATGCAGAAAAAGTAATTCATCACCTGCAAGAAGATGCAAAGATGAACAATGAGAGACTAATAAGTATCAATGAGAAAGAAAGAGTCAACAAAAATGATATAAAAAGAATATGGGGAGAGGTAATAGCAGAAAACTTCCCAAATATGAGGAAACAATCTGACATTTAGGTAAGCAAAGCATACAGAACTCCAAATAACTTCAACCCAATTAAAAACACACTGAGACACATAATAGTGAAGATCGCAGAAATCCAGCACAGGAACAATATACTGAAAGCCATTAGACAGAAGAAACAGATCATATTTAAAGGAAAACCCATTAGAGTAACAGCAGATTTCTCACAAACTATGAAAGCAAGAAGAGCATGGAGCAGAGTACTTGAAGTCCTCTATGAAAACAAATTCCAGCCCAGACTTCTATACCCTGCAAAACTCTTTCAAGTTTGATGCAGAAATGAAACACTTCCATGACAAAGAACAACTAAAGAATTTCATGATGACAAAGCCAACCCTACATAGGCTACTGAAACATGTTCTAGAGAGGGACCGCAATGATCAGAACACCATGAATGAGAACAGAAGGAACCCACTAAATATGGAAAACAATTAAACACATGAGAAAAGGGAGTACACAGCAACAGGTAAATAACATATCGAATGTAACTCAATACATCTCATTTATAACCATTAATGTAAATGGACTCAAAGATTAAAAAGAAATAGGCTGGCACAGTGGATTAGGAAACAAAATCTAAAAGTACGGGGTATACAAGAAACACACCTAACTCAAAAAGAAATCCATAGGCTGAAAGTCAAACGATGCAAAGCACTACTAAATGTAGTGCTTTCTCACACATTAAGAAAACAGAATGGAGCAAAATTGCTGCCCCCAGCACCTCAGAAAAAATCAGGGGCAGCAATTTTGTACTCAGACAGTCTCAATTTCGAGCTAAAAACAATAAAATAAAATAAAGAAGGCCAGTATATGTATATGTTGCTTGGGGGAAAAATTCAAGAGGAAGAGGTAACATTCATAAATATTTGCACACCAAACACAGGAGCACCCAACTATATAAGAAAAATCTTAACAGACATGATAAAATCTAAAATTCAATACCACAACCTTAGCAGGACACCTTAACACCCCTTTATCACAAAGAACAAAGTGAAGCAGACAAAAAATGAGCAAAGAAGTCACAGAACTGAAACAGAGCTTGGAACAAATGGACCTGGTGGACATATACAGTGTTCCGTCCAAACACAGCTGAATACACATTTTTTTTTAGCTGTACATGGGTCATTTTATAAAACAGACCACATACTGTCCATAGGTCATGCTTAAGTATATGCAAGAATATATAAATTATCCCATGCATATTATCTGACCACAGTGCAATGAAACTGGAAATAAATGAACAAAGAAAACGGAAAAACACCATAAATACATGGTAATTAAACAAGACCCTACTCAGCAACCAATGGGTCACAGAAGAAATTCAACAAGAAACTCAACAATATATACAATTAAATGAAAATTCAAGCAAAATTTATCAGAACTTATTGAATGTGATGAAAGCAGTTCTCAGAGGAAAATTCAGAGCGGTGAACTCCCACATTAGAAAAACAGAAAGGAACAAATAAACATCTTAATGTTGCATGTCCAATATCTAGAAAAGGAAGAGCAAACCAAACCTAGAGCCCAAAGACGGGATGAAATAAAGATTAGAGCAGACATTAGATCAATTGAGATGAAGAAAATAGTTCAAAGAATTAATTAATCAAAAAGCTGGTGCTTTGAAAGACTAAATAAAATCGATAAGCCTATAGCTAACCTCATCAAAAAGAGAAAAGAAAAAATTCAAATATAAGCAATAAAGAATGCAAAGGATGTATTACCACAGACCCAGTGGAAATTCAGAAGATTACCAATAGTCAATTTGCCAATTTTTACTCTCACACAATAAAAGACACAAAAGAAATAGACAGATTCCTAGAAAGGTTCAAATTACCAAAACTGAATCAAGAAGGTATAGCAACTCTCAATAACCCAATAACAGCCAATGACATACAAAATGTAATGAAAAACCTAACAACAAAGAAAAGTCCAGGTCCTGATGGATTCACAGCTGAATTGTGCGAGAAATTTATGGAAGATATAATCACTATACTCTTCAAACTCTTCAATGGAATTTAAAAGGAAGCACTCCTCCCAAAATCATTCCTGGAGACAAGTATTATACTGATAAAAAAAAAAAAAAACCAGGGAAAGACACAACTAAAAATGAAAACTACAAGCCAATCTCCCTCATGAGCATAGATGCAAAAGTCCTCAATAAAATCCTAACAAATATAATACAGCAAATCATCAAGAAGATTATACACCATGAGCTGGCAGGATTCATCCTAGGGATGAAAGGATGGTTCATAAGAGCAAATTTACAAATGTAGTACACTATATTAATAGGGCCAAATCCAAAACAACACCATCATCTCAATTGATGCAGAAAAGGCCTTTGACAAAATCCAACACACATTCATGTTCAAAGTCCTACAGAAAATTGAAATAGATGTGTTCTACTTCATCTGATATAAGCCATCTATGAGAACCAACTGCTAACATAATTCTAAATGGGAAAAATTGAAATCTTTTACTCTCAGAACTGGTAAAGACAAGGATGTCCTCCATCACCACTCCTATTCAATATAGTTCTTGTATCATTAGATAGAGCCATTAGAAAAGAGAGAAAAATAGAAGGAATAAAAATATGTAAAGAAGAAGTTAAATTTTAATTATTTGCAGATGACATGATACTTTACTTGGAAGATCCAAAAAACTCAACCAAGAAGTTAGGAGAATTAATACACAAATTCAGTAGCATAGCAGGATACAAAGTCAATGCTCAAAACTCAATAGCATTCCTCTACACAGATAACAAACACACTGAGAGGGAAATTATAGAAACAATAACTTTTACAATAGCACTGCAGAAAATGAAATATCTTGGAATTCACTTAACCAAGGAAGTCAAAGATCTTTTCATGGAAAATTACAGTACCCTAAGAAAAGAGATTGCAGAGGATTTCAGAAAATGGAAAGATATTCCATGCTCCTGGATAGGAAGAACCAACATCGTGAAGATGGCCAAAATTGTTGTAGAGAACCAATGCAATCCCTATCAAACTACCACCAATATACTTCACAGACCTAGAGAAATCATTCCTAAAATTTATGTGGAACCAGAAAAGAGGTAGAATAGTAAAGGCAATCCTGGGTAACAAAGAAAAGGAAGGAGGCATTACAATTCCTGACTGAAAAATGATACTACAAATTTACTGTGATAAAATCATCCTGGTACTGGCAACAAAACAGATATGAGGATCAGCGGGGTAGATTATGAGACACAGAGGCCTCTACAGATTCACTCAGCCACCTTATTTTTGACAAAGGGGCCAAATATGCTTATGGAAGAAAGACAGCCTCTTTAACAAAGGCTGCTGGACAAACTGGTTCTCTGCATGCCAAAAACTAAAACTTTACCCAGGTCTATCATCATGCACTAAGCTAAAGTCAAAATGGATTAAGGATCTAAACATTAAAATAGAAACACTAAATTTCTTGGAAGAGAAAGTAGGAGGAACTCTTGAAAACATAGGGGTAGGCAGAGTTCCTGAAAAAAACATCAAATTCCACAGGTAACACTTGAAAGAAGTAAAAACTGGGACCTTATCTGATTGAGAAGTTTTTGCATATCAAAAGAAATTACCAACAAAGTGAAAAGACAACCCACAAATTTTGGAAATATCTTGACTAATAAGCACTCAAAGGTCTGCTCTTTAGAATTTATGAAGAACTAAAACACATTAGACCCCAAAATGTAAAGACCCAATGCAGGGAATGGGCATCTGAAATGAATACACATTTCTCAGAGGATAAAATTAAAGAAGTTATATATATATCCAAATCTTGGAAACAACCAAGATATCCGTCACCTAAGGAATGGATGAAAAAGATGTGGTAGTTTATCTGCTGTAAAGAATGATAAACTCAAAACCTTTATATATATGTGGATTCCAACTTGAGATATGCTGGAAAGTGAAATATACCAAAAGCACATGTGTAAAAATCATAGCATCTCCCTAATATAAGAACTCGAAGGAAGAAATAAAAATATAAAGGTATAACACAATTAAATGGAAAGCAAGTACTTGAATAGACAACAAAGAGTGGGCAAGGAGAAAAGCTAGGAAATGTAACAGGGGCAAAGTTATATATTTATATGCAGAAGATGGGAGTAAGCAATGGTCCTAAGAATCTTCAGCATTATTTTTGAAACTAGCAGTTAATTTGGTAGGATTCTTACTCTGACTGACTATATACACTGATAACTGTGAAATAAGCAACTGCACTGAAGAAAGCAATATGTAATAATAGGGTCATGTTTGAAATGCATGCCATTCTGATCT
>PVKA01048921.1:0-13563 GCA_004027165.1 Ctenomys sociabilis
AGACCACAACGATAGCAGTAATGCCTTCCTGAGACTGCGGGCAGCGGGAAGCAGGCATGACCACCTGGGTGCCCGGGTCCCATCTGTCCGCCCCTCTGCCCTGCACCTGGGTCTCCTCCCCATCCCCCTATACACCTGCCACTTCTGGTGATTTGCCCCCTACCTGGGGGTTCCTGGATCCTCACCTACTTTTCTGGGACTCCAAGACTCCCCTCCCCCACACAAACACACCCACCACATCTGAGAGTCCTGTCCCCACCACGCCCGCCTGCTCCACAGCATTGGCATAGGGGACACCCACCAGGTCCAAAGAATGATCCCAAAGTATGATGAATGCTAAAAATGTAAATACAGCTGAGAGTGGTGGTGCATGCCTGTAATCCTAACACTCAAGAGGCTGAGGCAGGGGGGTTACCACAAGTTCCAGGCCCACCTGGGCTATGAGACCTTGCCTCAAAAAGCCAAAACTAAATAGATAAAAATATAGATACCAACGATGCACTGACCTGAATACTCCCTCTCCTTAACACACCTGTCCCATTGTTCCTGACACTTTTTTTTTTTTTGGTACCAGGGATCGAACTCAGGAGCTTGCACTTGCAAGCCAGGTGCTTATGCCACTGAGCTATCTTCCCAGCCTTTTGTGGAACAGTTCTGGAAGTTGTATTTCATGAGTCCATAGGAGGTGCAAGCAGAAATACAGTGAATGCTGCTGCCAAGTGCCATCCAATGGAAAGACTCGTAAAAACACAGCAACCAAAGTGTAAATAATAAGGGCCAGAGTGTGTAATAGGTACTGTGAAGTAGGAAGAAAATGTTCAAATGGGGAGAAAAACAAGGGAGGGAATGGGGTAAAGGGAAGGGAACAATTTCAAAAATCAGAAAAAAAGAAAACAATGGAAACAAAGCTTTTATAAATAGGGAGGGGGGCTGGAGAGATAGTTAAGTAGAATAAGCACTTGCTTGGCAAGCGCAAGGTTCTGAGTTCAATCCCCATTACTGAAAAAATAAAATAAAATAAGGAGGATAACGGGGAAATAAAAGAATCGAGTTATATTATGTCATGTATGGGTACAAATTCCCTACGATGCATGTAATCATTACATATAGATAAACTGTACCAACAAAATCTGAATGGGAAAAGGCAAAGAACAAGACATTGGAACGCTGAGGGAATCCCAGCATTCAGGAGGTTAAGGCAGTGGAATCATGAGTTTGAGACCAGCTCCAGCTGCTACAAAGAGAGCTCAGGGCAAGCTCAAGCTGCATAGCAAGACCCTATCTCAAAAAGGAAGTTAAAAAAGAACTGGAAAACAAAAAAAAAAAAAAAAAAAAAAAAAAAAAAAAAAAAAAAAAAAAAAAAAGGAAAAAAAAAAAAAAAAAAAAAAAAAAAAAAAAAAGGAGGGGAAGAGGGGTTGAAGGGAAGGTAAAGGAATGGGGAAAAAAAGCAAGCTATATCATGTACAGGTACAAATTCTGTATGATGAATGTGATCATCATGCATATCTAAAACATACTAATCAAAGTCATTTTTTTTTTTTTTTTTTTTTGGCTTTTTGAGACAGGCTTTCACTATGCAGTGCAGGCTGGCCTTGAATTCACAGCAATCCTCCTGCTTCAGCCTCCTGCATGCTGGAATGACAGGCACGGGCACGGCCATATCTGCAGTCACACCTTGTCTTTCCACCTGTTCCCCTCTGGGGGATGTTAGTGCCCTCATTCTGGGACTTTAGGTCCCTGGCTGCACTGGCATTCTGGTCTCTCCTGACTTGAAGGGGGCCAGTCCCCACTACCTGCTCCTTATGAGACCCCGGAGTAGCACCCACCTGCCCTCTTCCCACATATGCCTTCAACTCACCAGGCCCCCATCTGAGCTGAAGTCAGTCACGGTGCCGCTGCTGCTGCCATTCGAAGTGGGTGATGTTGCTGTAGTGACTGAGTAGAATGAACAACTCAATCCCCATCCACACTCCTGCCCTGCCCCTTCCGAGTCTACCCTGGGAACAGACACTGCTGGCGGATACTGGCGGCCGACCTCACCCCCACCGCTTGCACTTGGGCCGCTCCAGCACTGCAGGCCCAACAGGGACCAATAAGCACACGTTGTGCGCTCGAGGTGGGGGCTGTTGGGTGAGGTGGTGTCCGGAAGGCACCCCCAACATACACACTGCTGCCAACCTGGACCTGGGCCCTAAGGACCTGGGCGGGTCCTAGCTTTCCTGACTCACACCTCCCCCCAGGATCCCCTAATGCAACAGGACTGGGTGGCCCCCTGGGCCCAGGCAGCCTTCCTGACCCTGGTCTCTGTCTGCCCAAAATTTTCAACTACAGGGTCTCGAGGACACTTGGCTCCCCTCCCCCACCCCACAATGCTCACCTCCCCACCCGGAACTTTAGGGCTGGAGTCCTAACCCAACCAGCCCAGCCCAGAGGGAGCCAGAAACTAAAAGCCCCAGCCCCTCCCCAGCCCCCACACCCACTCCCGGTGCTCTTCACCCTCCGGGTGCCGCAAATGCCCAGCACCCGTGAGCCCGGGAACCCGGCCCACCCCTCCCCCAAGGCCCCGAGGCAGTACCCACCTTGCCCCCAGGCTCGGCCCCAGCGGTCGGGCAAGAGCACCAGGCCGACTGCCAAGAGCAGCCCCAGGCCTGGGGTCGCCATGGGCTGGGAGTTGGGTTGGTGACGCCAGGGACCGGGCTCTCGGAGCGCGCCGTTTTTACCGCATCTTGGGCCGGGGGCGGCTGCGACCCGGCACCTGGGCACAGGGAGAGAGGCCGGAGCGCGGCGTTGGGGGACGCCCCGGGCGCGGACTGGCGGGACAGGCGACGCGCTCCAGGACACCCGGAGCCGCCCCGCCTCCGCCGCCGAGGGTCAGAGATTAAAGATTAACTCCCGAGCGCGTTCCAGGGCTGGGGAAGAGAAAGGGAAGGACGAGGGGGGTGGGGACAGGCCGGCCAGCGCGCCTTGCCGCCTTACCTGGCCCCAGACGCTTGGACCTCACCGGCCCACAGCCCCGGACCCTCGCTCGAAACCGCGGGTCGGTCGGCGGGTCGGCCGCTCCCTCCTACCCCACCGGCCCCGCCCGCTCACGTGACCCGGAAAATTTAGTCACCTACCTGGGAGGGGAGCGCACTTCCGGCTTGTGCACCTGAGCCTTGAGGGGCGGGGCCAAGAGGGCGGGGCCGCGCTGCCAGCGCACCTGCAGTGGAAGCCAATTGCGCGCGGGGAGGGGCAGCGGGAGGGAGGACGCGCGCAGGTGCACGGGCTGCACACCTGTACTGCACGCCTGGAGGGTCGCACAAGCGTGGAGATACACAGGGCACATAGACCCCAGCGAAGGAGGCCGGGGAGCGCATAATGAAATAAACACCTGTGTAAATGATACCTGAGGGTGTGCACCTTAAGGACCTTTGCGGAGACACCGGCATTGAATCACCTCCATAAGGCGCATAGCTGAATGAAATCATGAAGGTGCGGAAACACGTAAATTACAGCCGGTGGCGCTCCTGTGTTGGACCACACCTATTTTTTGGAAACGAAACTGTTTGGCTCACCTGTGATATGTACGCTACTTGAAAGTGAGTGATTCTTGTGCGAAGATGTGCAGGAGATGCCCGTCGTGAGACACAACTGTATGTACATACGCCTGTATGGGACCCTGCTGTATGGAAACATACACGTAAGGATGGACAGTGGACTGGAGCACACCTCTGCGGTGCCTGTGTAACACTCCTGGAGCTCACATCAATCCTTCTCCTCCTGCTCGGTCCCCCCAGAGAAACCCTGGGGCTCCACGCGTGCGCCACCACACCCCCCCAGCACAGAACTGAATTCAAATAATGGGAAGCCCCTGGAGCGTCTGCCGGGGGAGGCGCGCCACACTGGGCCACAGCTGTGGGACAACTAGCAGGACAGATGGTCCTGTGCGCTGAGCCCCACGCGTCAAGGACGTACCTACGGGGAGCGTCCCAATGGGAAAACATCTATATCTCCCACGTTATAGGGCAACTGCGAGGGACATCTGTGAATAAAACACTGTTGGCTATCAGAGGTCTCTTTGGGACTCACCTGTTCACAAACACCTGTTTGGACAGCAGCTGGGCTGGAACCGAATGAGCCCTATCCGGTACATCTTTGGATAAAGGATGATGGTGCATGATCCAGTCCAGAGAATTCTTGAGTAAAGAGTGATGAGTCCCTTATGGGTATAAAGTTATGGTTAAGGAACCAGGGTATGTTTAAATCCCTGTTTTAACCCAGGCACGCCTGTAATCCCAGCACTGGGAGGCTAAGGCAGGAGGACCTCTGCTGCGAGTTCGAGGCCAACCTGGGCTACATAGCAAGACTCTGTCTCAAAACAAAATCGCTGCCTTTCTGGGACTGGAGACTGGAAATTTTAATATCTTCTCGTTGAAAAAGTGAAAACGCTAGTACCTCCCTACCTTATAGATCAGATGAGGACAATGCGTGAAGTGAGTAAAATGCCTGGCAAGCGCAGGGCAGGAAGCAATGTTAACTATCCTCATCCTCGCCATCGTCGTCATCATCATCATCAATCATTTGCTGTTCAGCGGGCGCCGCTCCCCCTAACGGCGATTGCAGAAACTACTCCCGAAAGTGCAGGGAGGGACTTTGGCAGGTGCACCGACAGCGGAGGACCGGGGCCCGCCTCCAGGGCAAAGCCACCGCTCCTCTCCCCACGCCGCGCAGTACACAGAAACCCTTCAGGTTAAGAGCAGTCAGCCGGGCGCCTAAGGCAGGCTGTGGCCACTTTAAAGCTCCTGGCGGGCCCCGAGGCGCCGGGACCTGAGGCTGTCCAGGGTCACCCAGGAGGCCCCGCCCTGGGGGGGGGGGTGGCGAAGGGATGGGCGGGCACAGCTCAGTCTCTGACCAATAGTAAATCGACTTTGCAGTTGCGCCGCGAGTTGATCTTGCGTTTCTCGGCCCGAGCGAGGCAGAGAAAGGAGGGGCACGGGAGGGCTGAAGTGACGGAGGTAGAGCCCAGACCTGATCTTGAGTTTCTGTCACCGAATGGAGACTGACAGCGCGGACCGGCAGATGGAGGACTTAGTCTGTTTAGCTTTCTTGTGTTCGTCTGAGAAAAGCGAGAACTTTAGTTCCTGAAGAGGATTAGTGGAAGGAGGTCAAGTGGAAAAGAGATTATGAAACCCAATCCCTGACGTCTTCCTCTCTCTTTCCCTTTAAAATGGTGAAAGGGGTAAACTGAGGCAAGCAAGGGTTAAAGTCTGAAAGCAGAACGAGTCTCCTGAGCTTGG
This sequence comes from Ctenomys sociabilis, assembly GCA_004027165.1. NCBI lineage: Eukaryota > Metazoa > Chordata > Mammalia > Rodentia > Ctenomyidae > Ctenomys > Ctenomys sociabilis. Next base: position 5,277 of record PVKA01048921.1, read on the forward strand.
AATGCTCTTACCCTGGTGCTCCTCGACCGTGCAATCCCCGAGCATCCTAGAACACCTCTCCCCACGCCCCCAGCTCCGCCCTCTCCCCCTCCGCCTCCACCTAACGCGGCTGGGGAGGAGACTCAAGTTCTGGTGCGGGCGGCGACAGCCAGCACTTATCCCTTACAGCCAGTGCCTGAGCCAGGCGGTGCTGTGCAGAAGCACCGGTTCCCTTGGCCTCAGAGCTAGCCCTACGGGCCCCCGGGGGGGAGGGGGAGCCCCGAAGCCCCCGCTGAGGCTGCTGCTACTGGGCCTCCCCCTCCCCCCCACCCTCACCGGGCAGGCACCATGCCTGGGGGTCCGAACGACGCGGAGCGGCGACAGCGCTGGGGTAGGCTTTTCGAGGAGCTGGACCGAAACAAGGATGGCCGCGTGGATGTGCACGAGTTGCGCCAAGGACTGGCAAGGATGGGTGGAGGCGACACAGATCGCGGCACCCAACAGGTACCCTCGCTACTGGGGACCCCCTTCCTTATGCACCCGCTCCTGGATCCCCTGAGAGGAGCGGCCAGAACCACCACGGACTACCTGTGGCTGGACTCCAGGACCTCTGGTCTCCGTTCCCTTTCCCCTGCCCACCCAGGTCTGGCCTGGCGGGATCGAAAGGCAGGTGGCCAAGGGCCCAGGCCTGCAGGCTGGCTGCCCACATTGGTCCCTTGGAGGTGGGCCATGTCTGCCAGGGGACAGAGCAAGGGCTTCCCTGCCCACTGTCCCCAATACACTCTCCCATAGACTATGCACACCCCAAGACACATCCTGCCCCCACTCCCAGAAGACACACCTTCCCCGCCTCCTGTTGGCACCCACTGCCCCTCTTCTGTTTACAATCCCTTTCCTGGCCTGGCTCCTTGCCCCAGGCAGCGAGCAGGCTGGGACTTCTTGGGGTCAGAGGCCACCCTGAGCTGGGGGTGCACCTGTCAATTGCCTGACCTTCTATTACCCCATTTTGCTGATCCATCATGCCTGTATCCCCATAAGTGCCCCTGAATCTGCTCATGGCATTCTTGAGAACTTCAGCCCAAACTCCCACTCTTCAGATGGGAAATGTAGAGGCTGCTGGCCTCCCAGCCCCACAGTGCCCGCAGCTGGCTCTAAAGGGACTGCCATGGGAGACAAGCTTTTGTAAATGGCAGCTGGGAGAATCAGCTTTGAAGACAAGAATCCCACATTGCCACTTTCTCAGCTCTGTGACCTTGAACTAGTTACTTGCCCTTTGCAGGGTCTCAGTTTGCTCACCAGGAAAACTGGCCAGCAGCCATGCACTTCTCACAGCCCTGGTGGCCTTGGCCTTTGAGCAGGAGGAGCTGATTAGGAGAAGGGGGTGACATCCTCTGTCCACTTCCTAGAATTGCTGAGGGAGTCTGCGTTCCTAAGACATAGAGCTCCTATTGGGCCCTTTCCAGATGGGGCACCATCTCCTGAAGCCTACTCTGTCCCCTTTCCGTCTGCCAGGACCTCTCCTCTGAGGAGGGAGAAGCCGATGCAAGTGGCGGGCTCAACCTGGAGGAATTCTCGCGCTACCTGCAGGAACGAGAACAGCGCTTGCTGCTCATGTTCCACAGCCTCGACCGCAACCAGGATGGTAAGCCTGGCTGCAGGTGGGGATCAGCCTCAGGGTGCTGGGGTTAGAACTGGCATCAAGCAGCACTGAGGGGGAAGGGTGCTTCTTCTGATGACTCATGAGCTATATTGGGAGTTCTCACCCCCATCTAGGTGGTTCAAGCCCCAGCCAGCCCAGCCCACTTCCTTTTCCCTTCTGAAGCCGGACCCCTGTGACTGCCCTTAAATTTTAACTGGGCAACAAAGATTCTCCCATAATGCTTCTGGGTTCCCTAGAGGACAGAGATACCCTCACCAGGAGCTTCTGGGTTCTACATATTACACTGTAATGCCTTGTGACATAAGGATCCCCATGCTTGGATTCATTCATTGATTCATTCATTCATTCATTCGTAAAATAGTGGGCTCTTCAGCACCACCTAGCTCCACCTGTCTGACCCCAATGCATCAGGGACCTCCCTGCACCCCCTACAACCTTGCACTGGGTTTCTCCCGGTCTGGCTAGATAATCTCCATTTCAAGCAACAGTGATCCTTAGTCCTGGGGTCTCCCAGGGCCCTCCCGTACTCTTCCCCACCTCTGACCCACTTTCCAGGCCATATCGATGTCTCTGAGATCCAGCAGAGTTTCCGAGCTCTGGGTATTTCCATCTCGCTGGAGCAGGTGGAGAAGATTCTACACAGGTAAGTGGCTGAAGGTTCAGAGTACTCAGGCTCCAGCACCCCTAAGTCACCCCCATCTTCTGAGCCACAGAACTAGTTCCAGGGAAAGGAGAGCTAAGAAATTGGTGTGAGACACGTCTTGAGCCAATTGTCTGAACACTTGAAGCCTCTTTTCCCTTCACTATAAGAAAAGAGTAATAGGGTTGCCTGACAGGCTGGGTATGAGGAACCAGAACAGGATGACCCAGGGCATATGATTAGAGCAGTACTAGAAATGTGGAGCATTCTCTCTCAGTGCCCCCCAAACCTGCAGACCCCACAGCACCTCACGCAGCCTGAGGCACTGAGCTCGGCCCTACCCTGTCCCCAGCATGGACCGTGATGGCACAATGACCATCGACTGGCAGGAATGGCGTGACCACTTCCTGCTGCACTCTCTGGAGAACGTGGAGGATGTGCTGTACTTCTGGAAACATTCTACGGTGAGTGCCTGGCAGGGATGCCCTCTCCTCCTCCTCCTCCTGCTCCTCCTCAGCTTGGAAGGTTGCACCTCAACTGCCCAGATGGGAACTGCTGAGGAACAGAGCAGTTTCTGTCTTCCTGTACGTGGGGTTCAGGAACCTGGGGAACCACCCAGGACACCTCACTGTCTGGGTGGAGCCTGTCAGCCTTACTAGGGGACCTCTGGGGGCAGCTTGTGGGGACGGAAGATACAGGGACCAGCGCTCACCAGGCAGGCTTCCAGCCCCCTTCCCACTGCCCCCACAGCTGTCTTTCTGCCATGCTGTCTTCCCATCTAAAAAGGATCTGCTCCTGGGCAGAAAAGTTAGGAAGGCACTGGCTTTTTCGAGGCCCCAGTATCCATTGGAAGTGGGGGAGGCCACTCTGGATGCTTTCTGAGAATCGCCACAGATGTGGTGGTGCCTAAAGAGGACCCGTATGTGAGATCTAATGAGATTTTTCTTGGGAGATCCAGAGACTTCCATCATGTTCAGGAACCTTATTGGGGATTCTGAAATGGGGAGGAAGAGATCCCTGGAAGATCTTGAGAGGCCCCAGGAGGGGTCTGATGGGGTCCTGGGTGTGGCTCTGGGGGCATCCTCAGTAACCCTTTTATGGGAGACCCTTGAGTGGGATCTAAAAAGCCCTAAAGAGATTATTAGATGGCAGATGCTTGGGTAGGATCCATCGGAGAGGTAGGGTGGATGCGTTGGTAGGCTTTGATGGGTCCTTTGGTGAGATGTGGTGGTTTTAGGTGGGATCTGATGGTCCTTTAGTGAGATTTAGTGGAGAAATCTTAAAGTCATATGTAGAGACCACAGGGTGGGACATTCTGGTGGCATTCAGGAGATCCAAGAAGGGTATCCTGGCCTCTCTAGCTAGATTCACCGGTGGACTCTCTGAGGTATCCTGGGGTTCATAGAGGAGACTCCCCACTTAGGACCCCCACAGGGCATGACACCTCCAGGCCCTGCCTGTCCCTAGGTCCTGGACATCGGTGAATGCCTGACAGTGCCAGATGAGTTCTCAAAGCAGGAGAAGCTAACGGGTATGTGGTGGAAGCAGCTGGTGGCCGGTGCGGTGGCAGGTGCCGTGTCCCGCACGGGCACAGCTCCTCTGGACCGCCTCAAGGTCTTCATGCAGGTGAGGGACCCTGGGGAACCCCAGCCTACCCCCTAGGTCTGAATCTGGGATGGGATTCCAAGGCCAGCTTGGCTCCCTACACAGGTCCACGCCTCAAAGGCCAACCGACTCAACATCCTAGGGGGCCTGCGAAGCATGGTCCAGGAGGGCGGCGTCCTCTCCCTATGGCGGGGCAATGGCATCAATGTGCTCAAGATTGCGCCAGAGTCAGCCATCAAGTTCATGGCCTATGAGCAGGTCAGGGGACCTTGGGGTCAGCTGGGGATGCGGGTGTGTGCGGGGCTGCTCTCCCCTAGGTGCCCACCACGATCGGCTTGTGGAGCAGCCAGTAAATGGGGTGCACGGAGCCTCCAGCCCAAGGCCCACCCAGCTCCATCTTCTCCCTCAGATCAAGCGGGCCATCCGGGGACAGCAGGACACACTCCAAGTGCAGGAGCGCTTTGTGGCTGGCTCCTTGGCCGGCGCCACAGCCCAAACCATCATTTACCCCATGGAGGTGAGGAGGCAGGGGAGGGAAGGACCATCAGATCCTACAGCTCTCCAGTCCTCAGGGGACACCATGTGTGGGCTGCAGCTGTGGATCTCCCCTGGTTCATGGGGGGGGGTCCCAGCCCATGGAAGCAGCGCCCCTTCCTGCCTGTCTGGAAATTACAATTTGAATTGGCTGGTGCAGGTTGAGTGGTAACTTTTGGAAACCATAAGCTTGGTTAGAGTTCTTTGGCTAGCAGTCATAGCAACCAGACATTTCTCAATATGTTTCTTCTAAGGTTGCTCCCAGAGGTTACTGTTTCTAGATACTCATTTGACACACAAAAAATTTTAGGTCTCAGGTTATGAGGTTAGGATTCTGAAAGTGACAGAAAACTGTCATTATAAATGAGGTCAGCCGGGCGTGGTGGCGCATGCCTGTAATCCCAGCACTAGGGAGGCTGAGGCAGGAGGATTGTTGTGAGTTCGAGACCAGCCTGAGCTACAAAGTGAGCTTAAGGCCAGCCTGAACTGCACAGTGAGACCCTGTCTCAAAAAAGACAAAAAAAATAAAATAAAATAAAATAAAAATAAATGAGGTCTTAAATCTGGGCCTGTAATCCCAGCACTCAGGAGGCTGAGGCAGGAGAATCATTGTGAGTTGGAGGTCAGCCTGGGCTACAAAGTGAGTTCAAGGCCAGCCTGAACTCCATAGTGAAATCTTGTTTCAAGAAAGACATAAATAAGTAAAGTCTTAAGTGAGCAAGTCAGACTGGGGTGGTGGGCCCAGCGTGTTAGAGACCCAGATTCCTTCTGTCCGGTTTGCTGTCCCACCACGTTGGTGAGTAGCGTCAATCTCATGGTCCAACGTGGCTGCTTGCTTTTCGCCCATCACCTCCCACATTCCAGCCAAGAAGAAGCCACAAAAGGGGGACTACCCCTTGTCTTCTGAAAGTCATGCATACCTCTCTCCTTTCCTTCTATTTCATTAGCCAGGAGCTGGTAACGCAGCCATACACCTGGAGAGACTGGGAGAAATCGATCATATTGCTAATGGCTGTGCGATTGCTGAAAATCATCTTGCTATTATTTCGAGGGTGGTTGTTTTTGGTTTTGGAGCCAGGAATTGAACTCAGGACCTCAGCTTGCTAGCCAGGTGCCCTGCTACTGAACTATATCCCTGGCCTTGTCTTGCTATTATTAAGGACAAAGGGAACAAGATAGTGAAGGGCTGCCACGTGTTCCTCTCGTAAGCAGAACCTTTTTTTTGTTGTTGTTGGAACCGGGGATTGAACTCAGGCCCTTGCCCTTGCCCTTGCCAGAGAAGTGCTTATTCCACTGAGCCATCTCCCTGGCCCGGCAGAACCATTTCTCATAGATGTGAGGACAGCAGAAAATTGTCAAGTACCTAAATGTTCTTGCTTTGAGGTACTGGGAACTGTCCCCTGGGCCTCTGCACTGAGCTACATCTCCAGCTCATTTGTTTATTTATTTATTTATTTATTTATTTATTTTGGGGGTGCTGGGATGGAACCCAGAGCGTTCTACAAGCAAGGAAAGAACTCTACCACTGACACCACTGAGCCCCAGCCCCACCCCTAGCTTCCCCCCCCCCCCCCGCAGAACTGGGGATTGAGGGATTGAACTGAGGCCTTTGAGCTTTGCCAGGCAAGCACTTATTCTACGGAACCATCTCCCCGTCGTTGTCCCCTCCCCTCTTCTTATCTTTAATTGTGAGACAGGCTCATGTTAGTTTGATAAACTGTACAGACTGGCCAGGAGCTTGTGCTCTGTCTTGGCCTCCCAGAATGCTGGGATCTGATTATAGTTGGGGTTTTTTGTTTGTTTTTGTTTATTTGCTTGTTTGTTTTAAGTGGTACTGGGAATCGAACTCGGCACCTTGTGCTTGTCAGGCAGGCACTGTACCATCGAGCTGCATTCCTGGCCCTCCCACTGTAGCTTTTGTTTCGTTCGGTTCTCCTTGGGATAGCTGCTTCCGTGAGTAGCCATTTCGAGGTATCACCACTGGCCTGGATGATGTAGTGTTCAGGCGGAGCAACCTCTGCGGTGGCCACCGGCTTCTTCCAGGTGCTGAAGACGCGGCTGACGCTGCGGCGGACCGGCCAGTACGCGGGGCTGCTGGACTGCGCGCGCCGGATCCTGGAGCGCGAGGGGCCCCGCGCCTTCTACCGCGGCTACCTGCCCAACGTGCTGGGCATCATCCCCTACGCCGGCATCGACCTGGCCGTCTACGAGGTCTGTGAGCAGCCTGCCCCGCCCTCCCTGTCTCCTCTGGGCTGTGCCTTCGGGGATGCCTCCTCTTCCCCCCAGGGGCTGGCTCCGCGGACCTCGCGTAGCCAGGGAGGGGAGTCGTGGGGCGAGGACTGCAGTGGGCCTTGGAGACCTGGGGTCACCCCAGGTGTCAGACTCCCCCGCTTCCTGCTGCAAGAGGCTTTGGTTGGCAGCTCAGCTGTCCCTAGTCACTGGGAATTGGGGACACTCGAGCTGCTAAGAGCCAGGACAGTAGGCCAATGAGCCACGGAGACGCCCACTCCAGAGCCTGTGGCAGAAGCAGCCCCCACCCTGGTCTCAGAAGCACCTTCTGTTTGAACAAAGGACCTCATATTTTATATCAGATGCCTGCCCCCCTCCCCGGTTTTCTTTTGGTACTAGAGACTGAACTCAGGGCCTTCTCACTCAGCTACATCCCCAGCCCTTTTTTTATTTTTTACTGTGAAACAGGATCTCACTCAGTCATCCTGGCTAGCCTCAAACTTGTGACCCTCCTGCCTCAGCCTCTCAAGTAGCTGGGATGACAGGTGTACACTCCACACCCGGCTCTGGGTCACATACATTTTTTCACTCTTCCTGTTTTAAGATCCTCAAGACCTACCACCTGTAGCGACCCTCCCAGTAACCAGGATCTAGACAGCCAGATGAGATAACGCCAGCCGCTGTCGGTGCCTCCCTTCATTCTCTTAGCTGAGCCTTAGCAAGCGCCCCCCGTAGATCGGGCAGCCAGCGCACCGCTGCAGGCTCCTTCACGGCAGAAAACGAGGCCAAATAAGGTGGTTGCAGCGCCTCTCCCGCTGAATTCTCTGAAGATCTTAAGGCAGGATTTGTCATCAAAAGGAACAGTATCCAAAAAAAAAAAAAAAAAAAAAAAAGGAACAGTATCGGGAGGTGGAGGACGCCCGGAGTTGATGGCACTGGGGCCAGGACACTGCCAGGAAGGAGGGGACCCCCATGGTGTTACAGGACCAGCAGGCTCCAGGGGCCCCAGGGGATGGGGACCTGAGGTTAGCAAGGAGTCCGTAACAAGGAGCTGGGTTTACCTGAAGTGTGGTCAGAAGCCACTGAGGGTCAGGAGCAAAAATAAGAGGCAAAGCTTTGGCTTTTACATAGGGTCTCAGGGTAAGTGGGTCTTCAACTCATGGCAATCCTCCTGCCTCTGACTCCCAAGTACCAGAGTTAGAGGTGTGCACTACAATACCTGCTTTGCTTTTTTTTTTAATGCTAGAGACCAAAGCCAGGACCTCACAGATGCTAAGCAAGGGCTCTACCACTCAGCTATATCCTCCACCCCAGAACAGTTCTTAACAGATCACTTAACATCCACTCAGCAAAAGCTGCTCTGAACCTAAAAGAAGGCTTTTAAAATTGCAAAGTGCTGAGGGTGATAACACTGCAGTCTCGGTTACTCAGAAGGCTCACATAAGATCACTTGAAGCTGGGCATGGTGGCGTACATCTGTAATCCTAGCACCTAGGAGGCTGAGGCAGGAGGGTGGTTGTGAGTTCAAGACCAGCCTGGGCTACAGAGTGAGTTTCAGGCCAGCCTGAGCTGCATAGTGAGACCCTGTCACACACACACACACACACTCTGACTTGAACCTAGAAGCTCAAGGCCAGGCT
>PVKA01048922.1:0-13535 GCA_004027165.1 Ctenomys sociabilis
AAAAAAAAAAAAAACAAAAAAAAACAAAAAAAAAAAGTCACAACCACAAAACAAAAAAGCAAAGTAAAGGACATCTTGAATTTCTAGAAAGTCAGGAAGTGCTCAAAAAAATCCAAAACTTTATACTGATGGAGTAAAAGGTGACCAGGTCCAAGGCAGAGAGCTCCCGAAGGGCAAAGCTAGAAATTAGAGGAAAAAATGTAGTATTGCTCAAAGGACAATTAAGACGCATGAGCTTGTAACAATATTCATAAATAACTGAAGTCATAAACAGGAGAGAAGAAATAAGTACCCAGGCACAAAAATTAATTTGATCCTTCTGGAGGATTCATGCGCTGCCCTCAAGGAAAGAGCAGAACCCTTACAGTACAGAAGAGGGAAAAGAACTCTAGAGAAACTACTCACTTCCTCAGCCAGGTGACCGAAGGCAGCACGAGCACTTGTTGTCTTTGAAATGCCTGAAGGATTCTGCTGAATGGGGTGAAAACAATGGGAATTTGTGCAAAGTTTGTGAAGGCTCTCTGGACCAAGACTTAGGAACTAATGCAAGGTTCTACAAAGCCATAAAACATGAAGAACTGATTCCTATAGTTTTCTGAGAAAAATGGTCTATACTTCACAAAATTTCAGGTGTTTGATGTAAAATTACAGAGCTAAGCCAATTATAGAAAATGTGGTTTCCAGCCTCATAAGAGGTAGTTATGGGGTTATAAGTATGTGCTAAATTAACCACAAATAACCTAGCACTGTAATGAGCTGCCTATCACAGTGCTTAGTAATGTACTATTATAGCACATAGTAGGTCTCCTATGAGCTAAAATTTTCCGACTCTTCTTCCTTCCCTTTCCCTTCTCTTTCCTCTTTGAGGACTAGCATACTGTCTTTTTAATCTATATTTTCCAACTCTGAATTTGTGTAAGACATGCAAACATACAAGATAACAAATGAATACAGAGGCTTTTTCATTAGAAATCTTTATGAAGAAAGCCTCATTTCTTTCCATAGTACTGGGCAATTCTTTCCTTTAGAAATTTTTTCTTATATAATCCATGGTCATTGTCACTGTTTGGAAAGTCAACTTTAGTGTAATTTATTTACATTTTAGAGCCTAGACTTTAGATTTGTACATCCAGTATGTATGATAACATCACCTTATAAAATAACAACTTTCAGATAAATAGTTCCTTATATTTTGAAAATTTCCCCATAATTTTATCTTCTATAATGATACCCAGCCACAATAATAAGGGACTTTTAATGTATTTTTCATTTATTGTAGAAATAAAAATATTTATCTTTGAGGCTAGAATCTAACTTAATGTAAAAATACGACTTCTTCCGTGGTAGGAGAATTGCTTTTCTTTCCATGTATACAAACCTGTTCATAGGATGTGAGTTTATTTATATATCTTGCCCACCTTTAAATGCAAAATGACCACATTTCATAGAAAGTCTTTTCTTTTGTTTCCCACACATCATCTGAGTCAAAAAGTCTGCATCTTTTAGGACTCCAGTTTGCTTGTGACTCCTTGTCCTATTCTTGGACCACGATTAGATTTACAATTTTCAACAGATACCTATTGAGAAACTAGTATTATAAACCACTAGACTGGATGCTGCATAGAAAATCACATAAGGAAGGGGGAAAGGCTTGCTAGCTGCAGCAGCCACCATTCCTCCCTTTTGGCTCTTGCTGTTTTGCTGTTTTGAGCCTCCATGACATGTGCAGTTGATGGAAGGCAGAAAAACAGCAAAATGAACACATGGTCTATGCCTGTATGAGAAAGTTGACTCCCATAAACCCCCTGTCTCAGTTACTTTCCTCTTGTGCTGGAATACCCAACACCAAAATTAAGAAAGGAAAGATTTATCTAGCTCACAGTGGAGGTCTCAGTCCATTCTCAGCTGGCTCCAAGGCACAGTGGCACATGAAAGAGGGCAGCCATCCATGGCAAGGGAAAATAGCAAAGAGCAAAGGGAGGGGCTGAAGCTAGGAACACTCTCTCCTTTCCTTACCAGACCAGGGCAAGTGTGGCACTTACACTCATAATCCCAGCATTGGATCATGAATCAATCAAAAACTCTAGAAGCACCTCATGACTGCATGAGGCTTTGAGGGGACAACTAGACACAAACCATAGCACCTCCTAAGATGCAAAGTAAAAAGTATTCTTGAGGATCATGGCTAGTTTGCCCTACAGATGACACAATGGCTTTGAGGCCAAAGAGGATGAGAGAAGATGGAGGTTAGCCACTAAAACACTTGACTATTACTACAGAAGTGTTCTTCTAGGTGAGAATCCTTTTGTTTTGCATTGCCCAAAACTTTGCTGCTCAGCAGTTGAATTTTTTTAAATGACAGCAAGCTGCATATTTGTAAAAGCATTGATGCCCTTTAGCATAACATTTAGTGTAAAATTTTTGAGTATCATTGTATAATAATTTCAGACATGTTGCCTACATGTTTTTATAACAGCCTTATATTTGTATAGGAAAGGTACCTTCTTTAAATATACTTACTTTCATTCTTTCAAATAGAAACCGTTCTCTTCATTATTTTTAACAATAAATCTTTACTGCTATAATTATTTAAAAGTGTTCGGCTGGCTAATCTGTTTATCACCTGTGGGTATATAAAATGGAGAAGGCAGTAATTTATAGAAGTACTTTCTCAAAATGTACTATGTTCTTCCAGATTTCTATAAATCCTCATTAGGAAAACCAGAGTAGAATGAAAGAAATAAATTATTTTCCTCAGTATCTAAATAATATAATCATCATAAGGCTTGTCAAAGTGTTCTAATCCCTGCTGGCTGTGCAAAGTGGAAACTGCCTGTTAGGAGGAAACAGTAGATGCCATTCTACTAGCAACTGTGCTGGCCATAACACTATGCTACAGAGCACAGTATGTTAACATTAAGATAGCATGAAGAAAAGGAGTGTAGAATCTAGCACAAAATGTGAACAAACTTAGTTATGCAAGTTCTAGGTAGATGTGTGCCTGGCTTTTCACAGATAACAATAGCAGAAGGAAGAAATAAGTAATATTCTAGCATCAAATTGGAGCACCACCTCACCTGTTAACTACAGTACCTAATAACAAAATGTTGACTGTCACTGTACCTCAAATAAATGTTCACCTACAGAACTCAAAAAAGATGTGAGTTATTAATTGAAGCTATCTCAGTTTGACTTGATTTGTAATCTGTAAGATTCAAAGTCAGATTTTCAAGCTTTCTGTGCCCCAGTTTCATTCTATGTAACATAACAGCTCTACAAGTAAAATACTACCTTATTAAGAAGGGAAGCAGAATATGGAATTTAGTGTCCGGCACATAATGAATCCTTGATATATGCTAAGTATCATTACAAATATTAAACCATCTTATGTAAATACTATTCTAATAGACATACACTACCATATTTTCTTATGACCATCTCAGAAATGAAGTAAGATAACTAAAATACCAGTTAAGTAGTAAAAGAAAAACAAAACGATTGGATTTCTAGGGGCCAGTGAAATGGCTCAGTGGAATAAGCGCTTCCCTGGCAGGCACAAGGGCCTGAGTTCAATCCTCAGTTCCAGAAAAAAAACAAGAAAAAAAATTGGATTTCTCAGCAATGAACCAGGTCTTACCCAAATATTTTAACACATGAATTCCTTTTGTTCCTTTCTACTACCATAACACTGTAAACATACAGGCATAAAAGTACAGAAAGTGAGACAACAATGGCTGAGTTAGAACCTTAAAGCAGCTTGATCATATTATAATACTGAAGACTTTTCAGTAACTCTATAGAAGTCTACTTTTCAGTAAGTGCTTTATAGGTTTAATAATATAAAGTTTAAATTAAAAAAAATTTTGAACACTAATTTATAAATACCACAAAATAATTACTTAAGCAAGAGCAAGATCATTTTGAGTGACAGAAAATGATATAAAACTACTCTGGAGGTCCGAGCCAAATAGCTCAGAGGACTAAAGCACCTGCAAGCAGGTGCAGGCACCAGGGGTCTGATCCCCAGGACTCCCACACCAACCCTGCCCCCAGGGCACGCACACCCTGTAGACCCTTCTCTAAAAATATTACAGAGGCTGGGAAGACAGCTCAGTGGAATAAGTGCTTCCCTGGCAAGCGCAAGGGACTGAGTTTAATCCCCAGTTCTGCCAAAAAAATAAATAAATAAAAATATTAAAAAAAAAAAAAAAATCAACTACTCTGGCCAGTTGTGTAATCACTGTATCCTAAGGAGCATAAAAAAATCTGTATCAGAAATTGACACAAAGTTATAGAACAAATGATCATGCTAAAAGTCCATTTACTTGAACTAGGATATAGCTCAGCAACACAGCCCCTGTCTGGCAAGCACAAGGTCCTGAGCTCAATTCCCAGTACGCCCCCCAAAAAAACCACAGCAGTCCACTGAGTTGTTTACTACTTTGAAATGAAAGATTAGAGCTTAGGGTACGTTATGATTACCTTATACTATACATATTATAAGGAATAAATTTTTCTTTAAAGTTTTCAGAAAATGCTAAGGCTAAGGTGAAAATTAAATCATATTTTACTCATTTCAGGAAAATGAAATAAATCACAAAAACGAAAGTTTTACAATTTTTAAAGATGAAAGACTTGGCATGGTGTTACCTGCCTATAATCCCAGCACTTTGGAGGCTGAAAACAGGAGGATCACTACAAGTCCAATCTACTTAGTGATACCCTGTAGAACCTGTACTAAATACATAAAAAAGGTATCTGAAACAAATACTAAAAATCCAGTCATGCAAGAGTGCAACAAAACAGATTAATCACTTATTTATTGCCAAAGCAACTGGACATATAGCACATTGTATGTCTGAATTCCTATGAGAAACACTATGCTAAGAAAAGATATTACTAGAGAACCTCATTGTTAACCATGCCATTTATTAATTTTAAAAGGTTATGCAACTCTGAAACAAAAGTAATTTTCAAAAAAGAAGGGAACAAGAAAATCATGAAACTACGAGTTATTTCAGGGAGATTTAGGACCAGGCCCTCCAAATGCTAAACGATGCAGCCCCTGAGCTGCACCAACAGCTTCCTGAACTTTTTTTTTCCTGGAATTTTTCTCCTCTTATTTTAGTAATTTTCTTTATACCTGCTTACAGCTGAATGGAAGATGTTTATTATAGATAAAAATGTATGCAATTTTTGCATTTACATTTTTTCCCTAGTGTTTGCAAATTCAAAAGTGCCAAAAGTATGTGGCTCTAGTCAAACCAATAAAGATAAGATTGGGAGAAATGTTCTGAAGTATACGTAGTTTCCGTAATTCCTTCCTTCCTTTTTTTTTTCCTGAGCTTAAAATGAAAATCCTATGAGAATTACTGACATATTTCTATTCTACATGTGAACTCAAATTCACTGATTGTTTTCATCCTTGAAATGTAGAAAAATGAATTCAGTATTTGGACAGAAGTATTTTTAACATAATATCTTAATAATGGAGACAAATATAGACACTATGAATTATACACAATATACTTAAAATATCATAATTAATAGGGTGAAAAAATTTTAATTTTGTGTAAGAGGTTGAGTAACATTCATTTTAACTAGATGTGTTGGCATTCCCCTGTAATCCCAGCACCTGGGCCACATAGTGAGTTTAAGACCAACCTCATAGTATGACCCTGTCTCAAAAAACCAAGTAAATAAATACATAAATAACACTCACTTTATCTTTAGGAAAAAACAAAAGAGCAAGAAGAACTCATATGAAATGGTAAAATCAAGATCAGGCTTTACTGATCACTTTTTTCTGTATCACCCATCATGACTACTGGCAAGATATGGCAGCTCACTAACATGCTGGTTCAAAGCTTTCTAAATTGACTAATAAGGGAAAATGAGGGAAGATATGAAGGCAAGAGCAATGGTAGATAATCATAAATATTATTTAGTTATTTTCACACTTTATTCTGTATACACCTAAGAAATTTATTTAGCTCAAATCCATGAATTCTAATTTGCTAACTGTAGGTTGTGCCCAAAGTCTGACATGAAACGACCCAGAGGCAAGTAACCCCCATTTTCAAATCTGGAACAACACCACAGAGTACTTTGTGATGTAATTTTTAAAATATCTGTATACGTAAAATTAAAAAGATAAACAGAAGTAATGTTTCTAAGTAGCAGGACTTTTTTGGAGCCTCAATGAACATCTGAATTCTTGTGAGAAAATAACCACAGTAAGTGTCTTATAATTACTGAAATGGAAAGTTGTCTAGGTTATTTAATCCCCATTATTTCCAACTCTAAAAACCTCAGAAAAGAAAAATAAAGAATAAGATGAAAGGAGTTAGATTAAATTAGGAAAATAAAGAGCTTCCTTACAATTCTAGTATAAAAAAGCAAATAGGTAAAGGAGGCTAAAAATACAACTTAAAGAAAGACACTCTTCTAAGTAACACTGAACTATGGACATATTCTGATTGGACATAATACTAGTCAGAAGGATTTCTGCAACAATCAACAAGCTGGCTACATACTGTTTCATAAGGTAATATTTATAATATCTATTAAGACAGACACGCGAAGTAAAAAGAACTTTTCTCTAAGATCTTAGTTGTTGATATCTACATCAAACAGAATATTTTAGAAATAGAAATTAGCAGGCTTATTTTAAAAGAGAAAATTTTCTTCATTCATAAACCAGATAAATTTTAAAGTCGAGGAAATGTTTCAAACCATGAGGATTACAAGTAAACTATTTTATGATGCTTGATGTAGAATTCCTAAAATAAACTGTATTTCAACTACCTAAGAGAAAGCAATCCTCAGATCTGCTTTATGAATTTCAGTGAACTTTTAACACAGAACTGAATTGAAATGACTTCTCTTAAATGAGAGTTTTAGTTGATTAATATATATATATAGATAGATAGATACCTATGTATATCTGTAGATATAGATAGACAGACAGACAGATAGATATGGCCTATTTTCTGGGTTTTTAAAAAATTGAACCTTTTGAGAAAATTTGGAAAATGAAAAAGGTAACAAACCAAAGGACGACAACAATCCTAAAAACATCTTCGATCTCCCTCAAAGAGATCTAGATTTTGAAAAGAATCTGCCTTGGCTCAAGGTCGAAAAGAAAAAAATTACTGGGGCTGGCCAAAGTTATGGCTCAGTGGATTAAAGCACCTGTTTAGGTGGACAGAGAGGCTGGAAGTTGAACTCCCTGGCCTGCAGTGCCAGCCCCAGCCGGGGGACTCCCTGAGATAGCAATTAAGACTGGGCATGGGGGTACATGCCTGTAATCCCAGCTCTTGGGAGGTTGTAAACAGGAGGATCACTATGAGTTTGATCTAAGAATTCATAATTATAAGCCAGCCTGTATATGTTTAGAGCAGAAATATATATAATAGCATATAAAAATACAATCTTTTATTTAAAATAGTCTTAGACACAGAACCTCAAGTACCTGACAAGAACAAACACAACTGCCTTCTGGAAGAAAGATTTAAATCCTGAACTAAAAGAATTTTCCAATGAGGCAGAAATTTAAAAGTACATTTCCAGATACATTTTCCAGAAAAAGAAAAACAACTTAGCAAAAATACAGGAACAAATATTCAAAATCTGTAGTACTGAAGGAAAAGCAAACTAAAGGAACAATAGAGTTTCCTTCCTTGCTTTCCTCTGGAAGCATTTAAACACTGTGATGAAAAACAACAGAAACACTATCCCTGTAAGGATGAGTGTATATGATTATGGAAAACATGTAACATTAGCCAGCAAATGAAGATGCAGAAGCCTAAACTCAGGAAATTTATCCTTAGTGTATGTTTCACCTTGCCAAGGGGATGTTTAGAAGAACATCTAAAACATGGTTATTAGTAACAGAACACAGAAACTACACATCAGCAGAAAAAATGAAAAAGCATACAATGATCCAGTCTTTCAATAGAAAATTAAACACTACCAAAAACAAATGAGCTACAATGACACAGACCAGTATATATGAATCAAACCCATATAACACTGGTAAAAATATCAAGTTAAAGCTGAAAAATCTGCTTTTTTTCATACAAAATTCAAACTTTCAAGAGTGGATTATACATTATTTTTGGTTACACAGGTATGAAATGTCATCATAAAACAGAAGAATAAACAATGGAAGATGTAAGGCATGAGTAGAAGGTGACCTCAGAGTTACACAGACAGGGAAGAGACTGCTGAGGATGTGCAGGGAATCACCAGAGCTTTGCGAAGTCCTATCTTTTAAGCTGACTGGTAGATATACGTGATGTTCATTATCATTATTATTATTATTATTATTATTATTATTATTACTGCAACTACTATGTTTTCAACTGAATATACAAGCAGCAAACTCTCTGGAAAAGACAGTCTACTTATGGTTTAGAAAAATACATTTTTAGGGGCTGGAAGATGGCTTAGTTGAATAAGCGCTTCCCTGGCAAGCGCAGGACCTGAGTTCAATCCCTGGTTCTGCCAAAAAAAAAAAAGATAATAATTATTATACATTTTTTTCATTGTATCTGTTTCCCTTCTGCTTTCTCAGCCTCTCCACTTTGTAGTCAGAATGTTATTGTAATTAGGGAAAGTAAGAAATAAATTACCGTGTTTCTCATTGGAATCTTCTTGGGCTCTGGGGGCACATCCTGTGGAACAAACTTCACTGGCTCCTTAATCTGCCTCCGTGACCGCTTAGTCCCATCTGGTAAGGTTTCCATGGCCATGTCTGCTTCCATGTCACTGCTCCCAGCCTGGTCACATTCTGAGCACTGCCTGTATAAATGTGAAAAGGGAAAAGTAAAGTGACAAATTTATTATCTTCTACCTTTAACTACAGCTTCTATAAATATAAAATACATAAATGTACATGGACTCCTCTCAGAATGACCATGAAAAATATATAAAGCAATTCAACCTATTCCTATACTTATCATAACAGTGCTACATGATTGCCTAAGCAATGCAGCACTAATTTATTTTTTGGTGGAACCAGGGATTAAACTCAGGCCCTTGTGCTTGCCAGGAAAGCACTTATTCCACTGAGACATCTCCTCAACCTATAGCACTAATTTGAAAGGTCACTTCCCTTTGGAAACAGTGACTTTTTCTTAACTGACATAAGACTATGGCATATGAAAACTGTAATTCTTTATGATCCTAACTATGGGTTGTCACAGTTATTATATCTTTCTGATAAGTATGCCAAGCTGCACTAAAACCATCACTGAAAGAAAACTACAGAAAGAGACCCTGGGAATGGTGACAAACTGGTCATTTTAGTTGGTGGGCCTTGTTACCTTTAAAAGAAAAAATATAAAACTTTACTACTAAAGGAAGTTGTTGAAGCAGCATTTTTCAAGAACTTTTTAATATGTAAAATATTAGATATGAAAACCCTTATATCAGGGGCCAGAGAGATGGCTCAGTAGAATAAGTGCTTCCCTGGCAAGTGCAAGGGCCCGAGTTCAATCCCGGTTCCACACACAAAAAAAGAAAACCATCATACAATAATACATAAAAATGCCTGTGTTTATATTAGTATACATGAATGTAACATTTTTCCTTCTTTTGATGGTGCCAGGGAGAGAACTCAGGACCTTGTGCTTGCCAGGCAAGCACTTGTACCACTGAGCTATCTCCCCAGCCCATGACTGTAAATAATGTTTCAAATATTTTAAAAGATATATTATGTAATTTGTGGTCCACCAAAATTTGCTCCCACCCATTAATACTATAAGCTTAATATCACGCTACTATGTAATTTTAAAAGTATAATCTTTTGATTCTGAGTTCTAACCACAGTGTTAACTATAAAGTATCATTTGCTTTGTTAATGCAAAGACATTAAGTGCTAAAACAGAAACTAACATTTAAAACATCAACTTAGCCAGGGCTATTACTCAAAAGCACAAGCACCTGCCAGACAAGCGCAAGATTCTGAGTTCAAGTTTCAATAAAAAATAACAACAAAAACAAAACCTATCAATTTAAATCTTTTGGGGGTTAACAAGGGTTATATGATTATTATTAACTTAAAAAGACAAAATCTTGATGAGATGTGGTAGAAACAACACTACTGGTCTAAAATTTAAACTTATGCACTAGAGCTATTCTAATTAAATCCAGGCTTTCCTATTTACTTATCTCCTTCTAGACTTGCCCTAGAAAGAATCTAAGGCTAGGTTTAGTGGTACATCCCTGTAATGCTGTAACTAAAGAAGCTGAGGCAGGAGGATCTCTACAAGTGCAAGGCCAGCCTGGGTTACACAATGAACTCAAGGCCAGCCTGGGCTATATGGCAAGATCTTGTCTCAAAAAAAAAAAAAAAAAAAAAAAAAAAAAAAAAAAAAAAAAAAAAAAAAAACCAGCATAAAATAAAAAGGACTGGAATGCTGCTCAAAGCTAAGGGCCTAGGTTCAAACCCCATAACACTAACTTCGGAATCTGAGGTAGTACGCAGATAATTTAAAATAATAATAACAAAACTCAACATAAACTGAAATGAAAATGTATTTTAAATAGTAGGAGGATCAGTGCCAAAAGATAAATAAAATAGAGCCTAGGGCACAATAGCTCCTCTACCTTGGCCAAATCCCTCACCCACCTGATCTTCATCATTTTGCTCATCTTAGCCCAACTTCAGAAGCTCTCTTCTGATTAGCTCAGTATCATTTAGGAGAAATTATCACAGAGCTAATTAATTCACAGAACATGGTAGCTGTATAGTCTTAGCAAGTATGTGGTTGCTGGTAATTTTTTTCACAGTTGCTGTTACAAATAATTTGTTTTCTTCTGAAGCCCTATCATTGTCCTAGGTCACACTACTTCCATTTCTGAAAAATCAGAGCTGACCTAATGTAAACTCACTCTATTTCCCTATCCTCCACTAACAACTATAGCCATATCTTTGTCTACCTCTTGTTCCTGTCACATGTCTCAATTTAACCCAGCTGAGCCCAGTGGAACTGTGGGACAGATTGAGCAGGAAGCACTCAGATCGACAGCTGTCATCTCTATGAGATCAGGGTCGGCCCTGGAAAAGGCCAGACAACAAGGGCTAAACACAGTCATTTGAGCAGAATGTGAAATACAAAAAGGTAAAAGCCAGTGAGATAGCTCAGCGGTCTAAAGCGCCTGCTTAGGCAAACTTAGGCAAGTACAAGGAACACAGTTTGATCCCCGACACTACATACTACATCAGTCCTGCTCCCAGGGTGGACTGGCCACAAAAAAAAAAAAAAAGAAAAGTAAGGTGACATGTTATAGTAATTCTATCTAACATTCGCAGAATGGAGATTTAGTAAAGTGAGTGTTAGCAGTCTTACAGAGCACAAAGCAACAATTGGTAATACTCAGAAATGTATACTAGTTGGGCATGGTGACACATCCCTATTGTTTCAGTTACTCTTTTCTCATTGATGAGACAAATACCTGAAGCTCAAATTAGGGAAAGAAAGGTTTATTTAACTCACAGTTACTGGTGGTTTCAGTTTATATTCAGCTGGCTCCAAGGCAGAGCCACATATGGCAGAAAACAACCTTTCATGGTGGCAGCAAAAAGTAGAAAAGGGAGGAGTAGCATCAGCAGTGGCTACAGAGAGTACGTCTTTCTCCCTTACATTGCATGTAGGCTATTCCCCCCAGGCTGGGCGTAGAATGCACATCCATAATCCCAGCAGCACTCATACACATAACCCCAGTGGATCATGAGTTAATCATAAACTCTGGAAGTCTGGCCTATGATTGCATGAAGCTTTGGGGGACAACTAGACACAAACTAGAACACCTATATTCCCAGCACTGGTCAGCCAGGGCTACAAAGTAAGGTCAAGTCCAACTTGAACTGCATAGCAAAACCCTGTCTCAACAACAACAAAAGAAACAGTATCTGCATGCAGTTAAGCCAAAGAATACAGTCAGAGAGGTAGTAACCAAATAAAGGATAAATAACACAGCCCTGATAAAGGATTGGCAAGAACTTAGATAGGGACTACAACAGAGTCAGTGAGTGATATACTAGTAAATGTCTCACCCCTGGCACTCTGGAGGAAGATCCCCCACAGTGGCATCTGCCAACTTCCAAGAAGGAATACCTTCGCAGTTTCAATTGCCAAAATGACATCATAGAATATAAAGCAAGGATAAGTAGCAGTGGTACCATTATACAGTTTTGCCATTATAAAGATTTAACATAACCTCAAAAGTACAGATACTGGCTTGAGACTATACGTATTCAACTAAATGTTTGAAGAACCTATACAACCTTTTAAATACATGACAATTTAAGAATTTGGGGTTGTTCTTTTCTAAATTTTCAAAGATATTTTATATAAAAATATTCATTTTATTCCAACATTTTTCATTTCCTGAATTATCCTTCCTATAGTCTATTAAAAGCTGAACACCTGTCTCTCTCTTGACTAAAGAATCAAGCTCATTAAAGATATCATAAGCTTTTCTTAAACATTATAGGGATTCAATTTGTTTATATTAATGAAAAATGAAAAAATGTTTCAGATAAAGAATACTGCACATCTTAAATACCTATAGCACAAATGAAAATGAAAATAAAAATTTTGGTGGCACTGACTCAGAAACAGTATTAGTTCCAATCAAAAACACAAAAAAATTAAGGTAAATTTTCATAAATTCATATATTTCATAAATTCATACAAAATAAAAATAAAGCATTCAAGAAATATACCATAAGTAACAACCTGCTAAAATACCAAAATAGTCAAAATTAACTGAAAATTCATTTCTCAAATAAAAATTGTTAGGTTTTTTTTATATAACGGCATAATAAATTTATGAAACCATTAATTTAAAAATGTGCCAAATATTTTATTAGCATTCAGTATAATGTAATACTTCTATAGTGATGAAATGAAAGTAAACTGGTTTCTGACACAAAAGCCTCTTTCATTTTACTTACCAATAACTATTTTTGGTCTTTCTTGGCATCCTTGTAAGAGGAGGATCCAGACATCCAAGATGATAATGGAGTTTACAGGTGTCACACAATAAAAGAAGGTGTTGATCATGGTTCTTCTTACAAATTCCACAACTTCAAATAAATGCAGCAAACAAGTTTGAACAATTTTAATAGTGACACACAATTCAACATTTTAAATTTTTAAATTTTACTCTCAACTACCATTTCTTTTGTTACAATGAACCTTCCTTATAAAACAGGAATTTTTATCATATCAGTAACAGTTATAAATACCTGTGAAAGTGTTAAAACATGGTTTGGATCTAATAACAAATGTTATTACAATTAAAAGACACATATACCTTTTATATGTCTTTCAAAGAAGGGTATATTTTTTAAGCTATTCTCAGCATCATCTTTATTTTAATTATTGGCAAAACCATATTTCAAGTGAGTTTTGTTTTTCTCAAGAAAAATAATTTATCTGAACTAAAAAAAGTTTTCACTTCCAAATCTTCTCTAAAAACTATAAAAGAAATTATTTTACAAATGAAATACAGATTATTTT
>PVKA01048923.1:0-13533 GCA_004027165.1 Ctenomys sociabilis
AAAAAAAAAAGACAGAAACAATAACTTTTACAATAGCAGCACGGAGAAAAGTACCTTGAAATTAGAACCCTAAGAGGAGAGATCGTAGAGGATTTCAAAAAATGCAAAGATATTCCTTACTTGTGGACAGTAAGGAACAACATGGTGAAGATGGTCACACTCCCACAATTGTTGTACAGATTTAATGCAATCCCTACGAACCTCCAACAATATCCCTCCGAGACCTAGAAAACATTCCTGAATTTTATTTGGAATCAGAAAAACATAGAATAGCAAATGCAATCCTGGCCAACAAAGACAAGGCAGGAGACATTACAATTTCTGACTTGAAATTATACTACAAAGCTACTGTGATAAAATCAACACGGTATTGGCAATGAAATACACTTGAGGATTAGTGGAATATATTTGCAGTTGCAGAGGCCTCTATGAACACAATCAGCCACCTGATCTTTGGCAAAAAGGTGAAATACGCTTAGTGGAAGAAAGATAGCCTCTCTAACAAATAGTGATGGAAAAAGTGACTGTCTACATGCTGAAAACGAAAACTTGCACCAGGTATAACACCACGCACTAAGCCAACGTCAAAATGGATTAAAAGTGTAAACATTAAACAGAAACAATAAATCACCTAGAAGAGAAAACAGGAGTAACTCTTGAAGACATAGGGGTAGGCAAACAGTTCATGAACAAACATGTGTTCGCACGGGAAACACTTGAAAGAATTAACAACTGAGAGAACTCTTAATGAGAAGATTTGCACTTCAAAAAATTATCAACAAAGTGAAAAGACAGTGCAAAAATTTTTAAAAAATCTTAACTAATAAGCATTCAGTAAAAGGTCTGCTCCCTACAATTTCTGAAAAAAACTAAAATACATTAGGACCCACAAATTTTAAGACCCATTCAAAAATGGGCATCGAAGATGAATACACACTTCTCAGAGAATGAAATTAAAGAAGCAAATAAATATATGAAAAATCGCTCCACATTACTAGCCATCCATAAAATGTAAATTAAAACAACACTGAGATACAACCTCACCCCAGAAAGAATGGCTATTATAAAGAAATCCACCATAATGAAACATCGGAGAGGTTTTGGGGAAAAGGGAAATCTTCTTCACTGCTGGTGGGAATGTAGACTGATGCAACCATTACTGAAATCAGTGTGGAGACTCCTTAAGAAACTAAACCTGAAAATATCATTCAAGACAGCTATCCCCCTACTGGGAATTTTCCGAGAGGAACTGAATACATCATATCATAGTAATATATGTGTACTGATGTTTATAGCAGCACAATTTGTGATAGCCAAATCTTGGAAAAAACCAAGATGCCATTCACATGAGAAATGGTTGAAAAAGTTGTGGTATTTTTATACAATGGACTTTAGTCAGCTGTGAAAAATGATGAACTTGAATCATATATATTTAAGTCGATGCCACTTGAAGAAATACACATAAGTGAAATAAACCGAAACCATTTGTGGAGATATCATCTAGTCTCCCTAGTACTAGAAAACAAAAGATGAAATAGAAATAGAACAACTAAATGTAAAACCACAAAGTTGACGTTTGGACAAGGAGATCAGAAGGAGAAACACTGGGAAACAGGCGAGGGACAAAGCCATATGTTTGTATACACAAGAAGGGCAAGACAAAGATCCTAAGAATTATCAGCAGGTTTTTGAAAGTAGCAGTTAAATGGTAGGATTCTCAACTCAACTATCCATTTATGCTATATATGAAGTTGAACCAGTCAACTTCACTGACAATAGCAATATGGAATAGAAGGGTTACGCTTGGAATACTTGTTATTCTTGTCTGCTAAATCCATACTTCCTGTTATGATATACCAATTATTAACATAGTGTCTCACAAGTAAAAGTTTTTTGTATTGGGTAATAAACAAGATTCTAGAGTTTTTGATAAAATTATGGTTGTGAGAGCTACATCTACACTGTGGTGCAGCTGCATACAATACAAAACAAGTTATAAGACTTGTTCTTTGCTGCTCCTATTTCTTTGCTCATTCTGTTTTTTTTTTCTTTTTTCTGCTGCTATGAACAGTTGTCCTATGCCAATAATACTCTATCTTTGGTCCAGCTGACTATGGCCTAAAACCTCCACAGACCATGAGTTAAATAAACCTTTCCTTCCTTAATTCTTGAAATGAGTTATTTTGTTTCTGCAGTGAGTTATAAATAACTGAGACACTTAAATATAGAGTTGAAGTATTTCTGACACTTTCTCCACTCTAAAGTATACAAGACAAATCTTTATTTCAGTTGTTCATTCATAGTCATTTTATAGGCTCTGCTTTTATGGTGTTTGAACTATAACCTGGAGCATGTAGTTTTCTGAAATGTTACCATAAATTATATATGCTTAGCATGTAAAATGGTCATGATTGATAGATATAATTCTATATTGAAGTCATTAACACAAATATTATGTTAAACTCCTATTAATATAATGAAATATCTGGCATCATTAGCTTATGAATGCAGTTTATTGTGTCTTATGATTTTGGATAATCGATTTCATGATCAATTGATGCCATAATTTTGGATTTGTGGTCAGGAGTGTTTTGGAAAACAAAAGCACTTACTTCACTTGCAGGCAACAAAGAGAGGAGAAAGATTCCACGCTCCCACAATCCACCCTGAGTGCATACTCTAGTAACAGAAGAACTTCATTTTATGCCCATACTAGCAAAGATCCACGTTATATCTTAATATTCCTACCATGAGCTGAGAAATATTTAACTAAATCATTGTTTTATATCCTGACCCTCAAAAGATCATCCACTTCACAATTCAAAATAAGTGTAGTAGTACCTCAGGATTCCACAAAATACTGTCTCACTATTACTCAGAAATCCAAGTACAAAGCCTCATCCCAATTTCAAGACACATTGAATTATTAGTTCTTATTCTGAAAAATATACAGAAAGAAAACTCCATTATTTAAGTACAGCTTAGATGTAAAATATCCCAAGTTCTTATTTTTCCATGGTTAGAGGTTTTGTATGATTATTTAATCATGAATGTGTTATGTTCATTAGTATATTATCTCATTGACAAATTGACAGATGAATGTGTGATCAGCAAGTGGGACTTGTTGGAATTAAGTTACTGGGGACCATGACTTTTAGAGTTGTCTTTTTGTCCTGGCCATTCCACTTTTTCTTTGTTTTGTAGCTGTTGTGAGCTCAATAGCTATCGCAAGTCGAGCTCTTCTAACATGCTTTTTCTTCTTGGAGCCAAACAACTGAATACTTAATTCACTGCAAACTGAAAGTTAATATACAGTTATCTTGTTTGATCTGCATTTGATGAATATTTTGATCCACCAATAGACAACAAACTAAAACAGTAAATACATACCAGGATTAGGACCTGTGTGATCACATCTGACAAAAAATTCAGAAGCCTTTAAAAGTGTTTTATAGTTTTAGACAAACTGGTGGGAATATGAACATAAGATTTTATTTGGGAATGTGTACTCCATTGAAAACTGGACCAGAGGACATGCATGTTTTATCTTGATAAAGGTTTTGCTTATGTTTGTCATCTCATAAGTCTTGTCAGAGGCTGAATTCAAAGTTGACAGGTTAATTAATCTAATAAAAGAATTGTCAAGGCAGTCCAAAGTCCATTCTATGGAATAGATACTGCTTAGACTTTTAACCATATTTATAGATCCTATAATATTAGGAAAAGTACAGATGAACGAAGAGAAATTACTTTAGTTTCACTAGAAATAAACAAGTGAAGACTTGGAGAAGAATTTAAGGCAGATACTATCATTATAAAAAAGCCAAATAATTTGTTTCATGATTATAAGAAAGATACTTTTAGAGTTGCTCAGCAAATCACCATTCCAAACATCTCAGGCTCAGCAGTGCAAATTTTTTTTTTATTTGTCTTTTTTGAGACAGGGTCTCACTGTGCAGTTCAGGCTGGCCTTAAGCTCACTTTGTAGCTCAGGCTGGTCTCGAACTCACAACAATCCTCCTGCCTCAGCCTCCCTAGTGCTGGGATTACAGGCATGCGCCACCACGCCCGGCAACAGTGCAAATTTTAACCTCTTAAAATACTGTTCTTTGGGAGGAGAGCCTCTGCGATGTTCCGTTCATTTGGGGGCATGTAGAGAAATATTTCTCTGAGTTTATCCAGCCTGGTCCTCAGAGGCCTCTATAGACATAATCTAAATTAGGAATTCTCCTACTTCAAGTGACAGTAAACCTTGGCATCATCCACATGGTACTGGATTTTTCAGACTCAGAAAGACAAGATTGTCTGTCACAGAAGCTTTCACTCATGGGTCAGAGGAAAGTCTGAGAAGCCAGAAAAAATAATCCATGAAGTGGAAGTACATGAAGGTGTAAAAGAGAAATTGAAAGTGTAGTGTAGACTCCAGAAAGTTAGAGATGACAGGAATATGGAACTTCTGCTAAGAAAAGCCTTAGGCAGATAGCAAATCCAAAAAGAGACAAACTCTATGGGTTCCAACCAGCGTGATGCAGCTAGGCCATGATGTCCAAGCCTTTTAGAACTTACATTTCATTACAACCTGTCTTGGGTGCTAGACAAGGGGCTTTGGGATTTAATGTTTGTCCTGCAGGGTTTAAGTCTTGGTTGGTCTAATTCCTGTCTAATATACGTTCGTTTCCTCTTGGAATGAAAATGTCTACTCCATGTCATTGTATTTTTGATGTATTTGAAGTTCATTTTAATTTTTGCCAGATCATACAGCTAAAACTTTGGCTTGAGCTTCAGAAAATAGTTCAGACTTTGACTTCTCAGTGTTTCCTGAATTGTTAAGATTTTGAAACAGGTAGAAACCGACTACATGGATTTTTCATAAAAACGGTGGACGTATTTCTTTTGTAGTCATGGGTCAGACTTTTACAGTTTCCACTAAAATGTTCAGCATGTCTCAAATAAACAGAGATGCCTGGGTCCTAGGGGTGCTTGTAACCATTATGTCCCACAGGCCCCTCTGTCATGCTGTTTCTGCCTTGCAGTCAATTAAGTATGGCCTAAATCCAGGAAAAATTCTATGCCAAAATAAACTTCTCCTACTTTATGTTGTACGTGTCTGGTACTTTGTACAGGCAATGGAAATGTAACAAATGTAACTTCAAGAATACAATGGTGGGACAGGCATAAGGTGCATATATTCTTATTCTAAAAGGACTAGGCATGTAGTAAGAAAATACTATCATAAATCAAAATCAAAATCTAGAAGAATTTTTAAATCATAAAACATAATTTGACACATAAAGCTATGATTCTTATACTTGTCAACTGATTGGTTTGAGAGACAGCTAAACGATAATTAAAGCAACAATCTTGGTGTGTCGTGGGACCAAGATCTTTTTTCTTTTTAACCTATTGACAAACTTTTACTTTATTTTATTTTATTTTATTTTTCTATTTTACTTTATTTTTTTCTTAATTTTTTTATTGAACTACAAATGTCAATCAGTTTCAAGACACCTTAACAATGCAAATTCTATAAATTAATACATTGCAAACTGTTTTCATAATGTTTTGGTATCGTACAAGGTGCATACATGATTATATATTTACAGATATTATTTTAGCAGATATCTCTTATCAGTGAATTAAGAATGTAGCTGCTTACTTATCTTATTTTTTATACCTGAAGTATATCAAATATTCAATAATTATTTCCTTAGTGGATGACCATAGTACTACAAGCCGACATAATATCCTGTCCAACCACCATTAGTGCAGATCTTGCCACTCATAGAATTATGTAGAAACACAGCGTTATCTATCCCAACTGTACTGTCTATACACACACACATCATGATTTTTTTTCTTTCTATACCCCTTCCTTTGTCTACACCTGTCAAAGGTGGGCACTCCATTGTCACTCAACTATCTTAGGTGCTTGACCTCGACACCACAACCCAACAGAGTCCAGTATTCTACAATGATAGTGAGTTATTCAAAGAAGTTGTCTACAATACCCATTTACAGCTCAGCTTAATGTTATGGCCCCACGATGTATACTTCATTTTTATACTTTTCTGCTGGACGGTTAAGACCTAGATAGATCAAACTTATATACCAACACATGAACTTGATATTCCTATGTGGTCAGTGAAGTCCTGTCAGGGTTTATCTTTTTTTTTCTATTTAAAAAAAATTTATTGAAGTATAAATATCAATGAGACAGTTTCAAGACACATTAACATGACAGATTCGATAAATTAATATACTGCACACTGTTTTTATAATGTTTTGGTACCGTACAAGGTGCATACATGATATTATACTTACAGACATTATTATAGCAGATGTCTCTTATCAGTAAATTAAGAGAGTGTAGCTGTTTACTCATCTTATTTTTTATACCTGAATTATATCACAGATTCAATAATTAATACTTTCTACCTTGTTATTTTCCTAGTGGTTGTCCATAGTATTAGAAGCCAACATAATATCTTGTCCAACGACTATTAGCACAAATCTTGCTTCCCATAGAATTATGCAGAACCATGGCGTATTTATACCAACTGTACTGTTTATACGCACACATCATGATTCTTCCTTTCTATACCTTTTGTTTTTGTCTAGACCTGTCAAAGATGGGCACTCCATTGCCATTAAACCAATTTAGGTGCCTGAACTTGGCAACACAATCCAACACAGTCCAGCATTGCACAATAATAGTGAGTTATCTGAAGAAGTTGTTGACTGTAGCCATTTATAGCTCAACTTATTATTATGGCCCCACATTGTATACCTCATTTTTATGCTTTTCTGCTGGATG
This sequence comes from Ctenomys sociabilis, assembly GCA_004027165.1. Taxonomy (NCBI): domain Eukaryota; kingdom Metazoa; phylum Chordata; class Mammalia; order Rodentia; family Ctenomyidae; genus Ctenomys; species Ctenomys sociabilis. Next base: position 6,815 of record PVKA01048923.1, read on the forward strand.
GTTAAGACTTTGATAGAGCAAGACCTATATGCCAAAACATGTAGTTTTTGTTTCTGATGAGGTCAGTGAAGTTCCCTCAGGGTTTATCTTGTAATTCCTACTCTGTAGATCCTTTGTCTGTGTCATATTTCATTGTTGTGTACAAAAATGCTTCTGATTTTTGAGTGTGATTCTCTTTTTTGGTCTGGTCTTTGGTTTTGGTATCAGAGTAATACTTGCTTCTAGACATTAGTTAGGGGAATTGCTTCCCCTTAACATTCACTGAAGTTTGTGGAGTATAAGCATTAAAGTTTCTCTAAATTGCTTGTAGAATTCAGCTGTAATCCATCATGACCCAGAATTTTCTTTGGTGGTATTTATTTTTATTACATTTTTCAATTTCATTAACTGATATTGGGTTGCTCAGAATTTGTATGCCTTCTTGATCATCCAAATAGATATAGGATTCTGTCTGTTTCCTCTGTGTTCTCATTCTAGGAGAGTAAAGATTTTCCTTTTTTAAAGAAATCGTTAATTAACTAAATTATTGCTATGCAGCTCGACTTGGACTAGTAGTGATTCTCCTGTATCTTCCTCCTCAGTGCTGGGATTACAGACATGTGCCAACGTACCTGGTTTCAGTTGCTTGCACAGTGTTTCCAGGGCCAGTATGCCTTGGATTGAATCTGGGTCCTTGCACTTGCCAGGCAGGCAATTAAACCACTGAAATATCTTCTCAACCCAACATTTTATTCTTTTTTGAATTTTGGTGAAGGGCCTGCAGGGTGTTCAGGGTCTCACTACTAGATCAGATTCATAGTGATCCGCCTGTTACAGTCTCCCAACAGCTAGGTTTACAGGTGTGCACCACCCCGCCCAGCCTCAATTGCCCTCTTAGTGTGCCTCTGGGGCAAGGCTGGAACAGCAGGCCTGTAGACTGAACCCCTGACCCCTGTGCCTGCTAGCAGGAGCTTTAATCCACTCAGCTATTTGGCCCAACTAAGATTTTCAAAGTAGATATCTTTCAAATTTCCACAGGATCTCTAGTAATTTTACCTTTTTAACTTCTTATTGCTTTAATTTTCTTTTTCTTTCCTTTTATTATGAGTTTTGCTAGGGGATGATCAATTTTACTTAATTTTTTCAAAAAAATGACAATTGCATAATTTCTGCTCTCCCTTTATAAAAGTTTCCTCCTTTCTTTCAGCTTTGTGCTTAACTTGCTCTTCTTTTACAGGAAGTTTGACATGCAGCATTATATTTATTGGTTCTTTTTCTGTTTCCCTAATGTGAGAATTCACCACTGTAACTTTCTCTCTGAGGACTGCTTTCACTGAATCCCACAAATTCTGGTAAGTTGTTTCTCCGCTTTCATTTGATTGTAGATAAGGTTTAATTTCGTTTCTAATTTCATCTGCGACCAATTGGCTTTCAGGAGGCTGTTATTTAATTTCCATGTGCATATTGGATTTTTGTAGTTTCTTTTTTTTATTTATTTTTATTTTATTGAAATAGAAACGTCAATCAGACAGTTTCAAGACAGCTTAACCATACAGATTTCATGAACTAATACATTGAAAACTGTTTTCATGACGTTTTGGTATTGTACAAGGTGCATATATGATATTATATTTACACATATTATTTTAGCAGATATCTTTTATCAGTGAATTAAGACTATAGCTGCTTACTTATCTTATTTTTTAAACCTGAATTATATAAAAAATTCAATAATTATTTACCTAGTGGATGACCGTAGTACTAGAAGCCGACATAATATCCTGTCCAACCACCATTAGTGCAAATCTTGCCTCTCATAAAATTATGTAGAAGCACAGCGTTATCTATCCCAACTGTACTGTCTATACACACACATCATGATTTTTTTTCTACACCCCTTCCTCTGTCTACACCTGTCAAAGGTGGGCACTCCATTGACATTCAACTAACTTAGTTATTTGAACTCGACACCACAATCCAACAGAGTTCAGGATTCTACATTGATAGTGAGTTATTCAAAGAAGTTGGCGACAGTACCCATTTACAGCTCAGCTTAATATTATGGCCCCACGATGTATGCTTCATTATATACTTTTCTGCTGGATGGTTAAGACCTAGATAGATCAAGACTTATATACCAACACATCAACTTCATATTTCCTATGTGGCCAGTGAAGTCCTCTCAGGGTTAATTTTGTAATCCTGTACACCATTCTGTAGTTCATTTGTCTGTGTCATCCATGTGGATGAGTCACGGCCAATGCCTGACCAGTTTTCGCTCTGTGAGAGCTTGAGAGAAAGCTTTCCCTTCATGTGACTCTCCCCAGGCACACTATAGAATTGCAATCTCTTTCCTCTGTGGCTCCATAATTTCCTTGTTCAGAAAATTTGGAGCTCAACTGAGTTTCATGATATTGCACTACAGTTTCTCCTATGTCCTGAGTCTACGCTGACCTTGAAAAGCTAGAACCAAAATGTTGGCTGGCCTTGTGGCTCTTCTATTTCTCCAACTCTGACTTGGGATCTTAGGTTGTTAACCATCCAGAAGAAAAGCTGATTAGTATCCTGCAACATATGCCATTCACTTTGCCTTATCTGACTCAATTGATTTTACATTTCCTTTTGTATTTCTGCTTTTTGCTTGTTATACTAGGGAGACTATACGATATTTACACATGTGTGTCTGGTTTATTTCACTTATGAGTATATGTTCAAGTGGCATCCACTTCAGTATAAATGCTTCAATCTTATCATTCTTAATAGCTGAGTAATACTCCATTATACAGAAATACCACATCTTTTTCAACCATTCCTCATGTGATAGAAATCTTGGTTGTTTCCAAGAATTTGCTATCACACACTGTGCTGCTATAAACATAGGTACACATATATCTCTGTGATACAATGTATCCAGATAGTTTGGGAAAATTCCCAGTAGGGGGATAGCTGGGTTGAATGGGATTTCGTGTCCTACTGTTATGAGGAGGCTCCACACTGACATCCACAATGGTTGTACCAGTCTACATTCCCACCAGCAGTGGAGATGTGATCCCTTTTCCACACAACCTCACCAACATTTGTTGTTGGTTGATTTCCTTATGATAGCCATTCTTTCTGGAGTGAGATGGTATCTCACTGTTGTTTTTATTTGCATTTCATGAGTGCCTAGCGATGTGGAGCATTTTTTCATATATTTATTTGCTTTAATTTCGTCCTCTGAGAAGAGTGTATTCATCTGAGATGCCCATTTCTGAATTGGGTCTTTAAATTTGAGGGCCCTGTTATATGTTAGTTCTTTATATACTCTAGACATTACTCCTCTGTCTAACTGCTTATTAGTTAGGATTTTGTCAAAGTATGTGGGTTGTGTTTTCACTCTGTTGACAATTTCTTTTGACATGCAGAAGCTCTTTAGGAAAAGTTGATCCCATTTGTTGATTCTTTCAAGAGCTTCCCGTGCGAATATATGTTTGTTCATGAACTCTTTACCTACCCCTATGTCTTCAAGAGTTCCTCCTACTTTCTCTTCCAGGAGATTGAGTGTTTCTGTTTTAATGTTTAGATATTTAATCCATTTTGACTTTAACTTAGTGCATGCTGATAGACCTGGGTCAAGTTTTAGTTTTTGGCATGTAGAAATCCATGTTTTCCAGCACCATTTGTTAAAGAGGATATCTTCTTCCAGTGAGCTACTATAGCCCCCTTGTCGAAGGTAAGATGGATGAGTATTTTCGTAGATGCCTCTGCATCTTCTAATCTATTCCACTGATCCTCAGGTCTATTTTGTGGCCAATACCATTTTGACTTTATCACAGTTGTTTTGTAGTATAACTTCAAATGAGGAATTGTGATGTCTCCTGCCTTGTCTTTATTGGCCAATATTGCCTTTGCTATTCTAGGTCATTTGTGGTTCCAAATAAATTTTAGAATTGATTTCTGTATATCTGGGAGGTATGTTGGTGGCAGTTTGATAGGGATTGCATTAAATCCGTACAGCAATTTTGGGAGTATGGGCATCTCATGATGTTGGTTTTTCCTATCCAGGAGCATGGTTTATCTTTCCATTTTCTGAAATCCTCTAAAATCTCTTTTCTTAGGGTGTTGTAATTTTCTGTGAAAAGATCTTTGACTTCATTGGTTAAGTGAATTCCAAGGTATTTCATTTTCCTGGGTGCTATTGTAAAAGGTATTGTTTCTATTGATTCCCTTTCAATGTGCTTGTTGTCTGTCTAGAGGAATGCTATTGACTTTTGAGTATTGATTTTGTATCCTGCTATGCTGCTGAATTTCTCTATCCCTTCTAGTAGTTTTTTGGTGTAATTTTTAGGGTCTTCCAAGTAAAGTATCAATCTTCTGCAAATAGTGATAATTTAACTTCTTCTTTTCCTATTCTTATTCCCTTTATTTCTCCCTTTTTTCTAATGGCTGTTGCTAAGTTTTCCAAGACTATATTGAATAGGAGGGGTGATAGTGGACATCCTTGTCTTGTACCTGATTTAACAGTCAAAGATTTCAGTTTTTCCAGATTTAGGATTATATGAGCTTTTGGGTTGTCATAGATGGCTTTTATCATGTTAAGATACAGTCCATCTATTCCAATTTTCTGTAGGACCTTGAACATGAATGAGTGTTGGACGTTGTCAAAGGCTTTCTCTGCATCAATTGAGACGATCATGTGGTTTGTAGATTTCAGTCTATTAATATAGTGTATTACATTTATAGATTTTCAAATATTGATCCATCCTTGCATCCCTGGGATGAATCATAACTGGTCATGGTGTATGATCTTCCTGATGATTTGCTGTATTCAGGATTTTGTTGAGGCTTTTTGCATCTGTGTTCATGAGGGTGATTGGCCTGTAGTTCTCCTCTTTGGTTGTGCTTTTCCCTGGTTTTGGAATCAGTATTATACTTGCCTCCAGAAGTGATTTTAGGAGGACTCTTTCCTTTTCAACTTCATGGAAGAGTTTGTAGAGTGTGGGCATTATATCTTATATAAATTTCATGTGGAATTCAGCTGTGAGTCCATCAGGCCCTGGACTTTTCTTTGTCGGTAGACTTTTTGTTACATTTCGAATTTCGTTGGCTGTTATCGGCTTGATGAGAGTTGTTATATCTTCTTGATTCAGTTTTGGTAGTTTCTACCTTTCTAGGAATCTGTCCATTTCTTCTTAGTCTTCTATTCTGTGCCCATTAAGATTCTTGAAGTAAGTGTTGATAATCTTCTGAATTTCCACTGGGTCTGTGGTGATTTCACCGTTTCCTTTCCTTATCGCTTCTACTGGAATTTTCTTTTGCCTCTTTTTGATGAGGATGGCAATAGGATTATCAACTTTATTTAGTTTTTCAAAGAACCAACTTTTTGATTTGTGGATTCTTTGAACTGTTTTTTTCATCTCAATTGAGTTAATTTCTACTCTAATCTTTATGATTTCTTCCCGTCTTTGTGCTCTGGGTTTTGTTTGTTTTTCTTTTTCGAGTTGTCGGAGCTGCAATATTAAGGTTCTAATTTGTTCCCTTTTTGTTTTCCTAATGTGTGAGTTCATAGCTATTATTTTCCCTCTAAGACCTGCTTTCATCATATCCCATAAATTCCGATAATTTGTACTTGAATTTTCATTAAATTGTAGATATTGTTGAATTTCTTGTTGAATTTCTTCTGCAACCCATTGATTGCTGAGTAGGGTGTTGTTTAGTTTCCATTAATTTAGCAGGATTTTTTTTTTGGTTCTTTTGTCATTTATGTCCAATTTCATTTCATTGTCGTCAGATAGTATGTATGGGATAATTTCTATTTTCTTGCATATACTTAGGCATGACCTCTGGACTAGTATGTGGTCTATTTTGGAAAATGACCCGTGTGCAGCTGAAAAAATGTGTATTCAGCTGTGGTTGGGTGGAACACTCTGTATATGTCCACCAGGTCCATTTGTTTAAAGCTCTGGTTCAGTTCAGCTACTTCCTTGCTAATTTTTTGTCTTGTTGACCTATCTTTTTGAGATAAGGGTGTGTTAAGATCTCCTGTTAAGATTGTGTTCTTAGATATTAAGTTTTTCATGTCCCTTAAGATTTGTGTGTACAGGACTACAAGATAAACCCTGAGAAGGCTTCAATGACCACATAGGAAATATAAAGTTCATGTGTTGGTATATAAGTTTTGATCTACCTAGCTCTTAACCATCCAGCAGAAAAGTATAAAAGTATAAAAATGAAGTATACATCGTGAGCCCATAATATTAAGCTGAGCTGTAAATGGATATGGTCGAAAATTTCTTTGAATAACTCCCTATTGTTGCAGAATGCTGGACTGTGTTGGATTGTGGTGTCGAGTTCAAGCACCTAAGGTAGTTGAATGTCAACGGAGTGCCTACTTTTGACAGGTGTAGACAAAGGAAGGGTTGTAGAAAGAAAAAATCAGCCTGTGTGTGTATAGACAGTACAGTTGGGATAGATAACGCTGTGCTTTTACATAATTCTATGAGAGGTAAGATCTGCACTATTGATGGTGGGACAGGATATTATGTCGGCTTTTAGTGCTATGGTCATCCACTAGGTAAAAATTATTGAATCTTTGATATAATTCAGCTACATAAAAACCTGTAAATATAATATCATGTATGCACCTTGTACAATACCAAAACCTTATGAAAACAGTTTGCAATGTATTATTTCATCGACTCTGTATGGTTATGGTGTTTTAAAACTGTCTGATTGACATTTGTATTTCAATAAAATAAAAA
>PVKA01048924.1:0-13534 GCA_004027165.1 Ctenomys sociabilis
GAGTCACGGCCAATGCTTGACCAGAATGCTCTCTGTGAGAGCCTGAGAAAAAGTTTTCTCTTCATGTGACTCTCCCCAGGCACACTATAGAACTTCAATCTCTTTCCTCTGTGGCTCCACAATCTCCTTGCTCAGAAAATTTGGAGCTCACCTGAGTCTCATGATGTTGCAGTACAGGTTCTCCTATGTCCTGAGTCTTTGCTGACCTTGAAAGGCTAGGGCCAAAATGTTGGCGGGCCTTGTGGCTCTTCTATTTCTCCAACTCTGACTTGTGATCTTCAGTGAAACTTTGTATTGATTCAAATGCTGTTTTCTTCAAAAAAAAAAAAGTGAAGGAGGCTTAATGGCAATGTCTTTTATTGTAATAAATATTTTAAAATATGACATCCACTGTATTTTTCAATTACACCTCCCAAAACTGAAGCTTCTAGGATGACCTCCAATAACACTTTCATCTGAAATTTTATTAGATGTGTGTTCAAGTTCAGCAACAAGGTGGGATCTCCTGAGTACTCTGACCTTGGTTCCTCCCAGTAGTAGCCACAGCCTAGACACTGCTGTAAGCTACTCATCTTACTCACAATTTCCTATTTAACTTAGTACTTGCCTGTGAGTTTAATTCTACACCTATACATTCAGCTTGAATAATGATTACAGCTAAAAACTAAAGCTAAAAGGTACTGAGTACCTACTAGAAAGTACAACTAAAAGGTAAAAGGTATAGAGTTTCTACCATTTGCCTGACACTGGTGGAGGTTCTTTACACATATCATCTCATGTAATACTTCATGTGTTAAGAAATTTTCTTGTCCTTACGTTACAAACGAGAGAGGGTCGATGATGTGACAGTGGCATAGCAGTCTCACCGCATGGCCAGTTTGCTTGAGTGCACACTGCGACACACGTTTCTCATTATTTGAGAGCACTTCTTAGTACATGGCCCAGTTTTGTGGTGTTGTACCGTGTCCTTGTGGAAGTGAGGCTGGGAACATGCTTCTAAAACACCTGTGAAAGTCAAATGTATCTTCTAGGGCGGTTACACACTACGTTGCATGGTACTCTAAGGGTAGACTTATGACATAATGCATTTGTCAAAACCCATAAAATTCTACAGTACAAAAATGAATTCAATAGAAACTAAGCCCCTAGCTGGTCAGATAGCTCAGCAGACTAGAGTGCCTGCTTAAGCAGGCTCAACACCCTAGGTTTGATCCCTGGCCTGCTGCGCTAGCCCTGTCCCCAGGGCACACCAAGACTGGGTGTGGTGGCACATGCCTGTAATCCCAGCACTTGGGAGGCTGAAAATAGGAGGATCACTCTGAGTCTGATCTGTGTAGGATGGCCCTGTAGACCCTAAACTAAACATATAAAGAAAAGAAACTAAGCCCCTAATGAGCTTTAGTTAATAATAATATATCAACATTAGTTTGTCAAGTGTAAGAAAAGTACCATGATATTGCAATATGTTAATGATAAAAGGGATCCGGAAAGGGTGGGAGGAGAATAGTTGGAAACACTCTGTGTCTTCTGCTCATTTTTTTAAAAAAACCTAAAGCAGCTCTAGAATAAAAATCTACTAATTTTGTTTAAATGTTAAGACCGTGGCTCCTTCAGATAGACCTGACTAGCAAAGTAGCTGCAGATATCTCTAGCAACTACCAATTGAGCCATTTGTGCTTAGTTGGCTGGTATTATCTGGACTGTCAGGAAAATAGTGCCAAAGCTCAGGTGCTGAGAGATGGCCCTGGGCACGTGTGTGGCTCCCGCCCCCCCCACACACACATCTTCCCTACCCAGCGTAGCAGCCAAGCACAACCAAGACAGAGACGATAGTGTCTGTACTTCTCTCCACCTCTGGCCCTACGGGATTGGAATGTATGTCACTTGGACATTATTGTGCGTGTGTGTGTGTGTGTGTGTGTGTGTGTGTGTGTGTGTGTGTCTGACCCCTAGTGATCCACCTGTTTGCAGCCTCCCAAGATCTGGGATTATAGGCGCACGCCACCATGCCTAGTCTCAACTGTAGTCTCAGTGCACCCTGGGGGCAGGGCTGGCACAGTTAGACGTTACTTTTTAAAAAATATTTTATTTACTTATTTATTTTGTACAAGATCTCGCTACACAGCTCAGACTCATAATGATCCTCCTATCTCAGCCTTCCCAGTGCTGGGATTACAGCTGTGTGCTACTGGCCGGCATGGCATGCCCTAGGGTCCAGGGTCAGTATGGTATGCAGTACCCAGGATTGAACTGGATTCTTACACTTGCCAGGTAAGCACTATCTCCCTAGCCCTACATTACATTTTAAATGTCGAAATATCCCAACCAGAGAAAGGAATTCTACATGGTTTCTCAAAATCTCTTTTCCATTTCCTTTCTGGCAACTCTGAAAATAATTTTTGCTATGGTTAAAAAAAAGAACATTGTTATGCACCTGTGAGCATTCACAAGAATATTGTATTTAATTTTTACCATAAGCAGAAATAATTGCTTCTGATGAAAATAATATTAGATATGAATGGTATGGAAAATATTGTCTATACTTTTATATTGTGTAAAAAATTTAGCCCGCATCTCGGGAGTACTGTACCCCCAGAGCAATCACGAAAATTGCCAATGACTACCCGCTGAGGAACTTGTTACTTTGACAAACACTCTATGCTCCCAGGCAAACTGTACCACTACACATTCTCATGGAAAGCCAGAGAGACAAATTAATCTCAGCAGCTATTTGGGAAAAGATATCTGAACATGCCTCGGCTTCCTCTGCCTCAAATCACAATCCAATATTAACTCATAATCTTTTGCATGGGCTTTGGTAATTGTATCCTTTGAAGACAATCTATGAATATGCATATGGCCTTTAGGCACTCTAATTGCCATTTCATTCAATTAACAGATAATTAAAAATATGTTTGTCTGTGTGTGTGTGTGTGTGTGTGTGTGTGTGTATGTGCATTTCTCTTCCATTTTCTTTTATTACCAGAGTGGTGTTGTAAGGACAGAGCACAAGAAACAACAGTGGCAGATTTTAGGAGAATCACAAGTAAATACCACCAACCTCTTCCTGTCTCTTCTTGGTGGCTCCCTAATTTTCTCCTGGAGGTTTGAATGTAGTAGCACACAATTCTCCTACAACTAGTTAAATAGTTTTCAGCATACTTGTTAGGAGATGTTTCCAAAGTTTCAGTGTGCTAGCATTTGCATATGCCATGTCATGGATGAATGGTTTTTCAGAGCAAATAAGGAATGAATCCATCTTTTGGATAAACTGGTGGAAAGATCCACTTGTAGATAACACTGATCAGTCTCTTGCACACTAAGAGAAGGAAGTAGGCATATCCAGTCTCAAGAAATAGAGCTGACTTGATTGAACAATCAAATAAATAAGGAATTTCTTTCTTCATTGGATATTAACAAACCATAGGTTTTCCGTAACTTGCAGTCCTATGACCACTGAAACAATGAGAAAGGCATTTGTAGTTGAGTATCACCAATGAAGTGCATCCACTAGGGAGTGACACAGGTCACGTCTTATTGGCCAAAACAAGTCACTTCCCAGATCTAAATTTCAGAGTGAAGGAAACTATAATCCTAACAGGGGCAGAAACTTTAAGGGTTGGCTCATGAAAGCTCTGGAGTTTGGAGGAATGGCTTGTTGAAAAACATCCATATAGTCATGAAGCCAGGCAAGGCCAGGAGTACAAGAGTCTAATTCCAGGCATGACTCCAGCATGGAGCTTAGCACTACACTACAACTTCCTTGACCTTTCTTCTTGTTGAGTCACTGGTAACACGGGATTTCATTTTAGTGACAAAAGGAACATCTGAAAAGTAGACGTGAGAATAATAGTTAATAGAAAAGAGAAAAAATATTTTAAAAATTACTAAGGGGGTCAGTCTGTCATTCCAACCTAGGATGGGCAGGAGTGGTGGGAATTGAGGTTGCCTAGCATGGTCTTCTAGGAGGACCCCAGCTTTGGTCACTTAATTTTCTACCATGAAACCCTCCACCGACATTACTGTGCTATTGATTACTGTCATTTAGTGACCTCAGAAACTTCTACACATACTGAGTTCAATTCCCAGTACCGCAAGAAAGAAAGAAAGAAAGAAAGAAAGAAAGAAAGAAAGAAAGAAAGAAAGAAAGAAAGAAAGAAAGAAAGAAAGAAAAAGAAACTTCTACACATGCTTGGCATGGTGGCATGCCAGTATTCTGGGAGGCTGAGGCAAGAGCATCAATGAGAATTTGAGCCCAGCCTGGACTACATGGTGAGGCCCTGCCTCAAAACGAAACAAAACATCTCCATAACCAATTACAGTTAGGATGGGGAGTGTCTCTGGGCCTCCCCCCAGCTTTTCTTGGCAGGGCCCTCTGGGACCAGGCACTGAAGGGAGCCTCTCTGTACCCTACCCATCACTTGCTTTTTCTGGAGCATTTCAAAATACTTTGAGGGAGAGAGGAAGTGATGGAATTTTAGCTGTGTTGTTTACTTAGAACTGGAAGAGAGCTCATGTCCCACTGTGCCCTTTCCGGAAAGACGGCATGCTCTGGGACTGGTCACCACCACTGCTGTCAGCACTTTGAGTTCACCTCTCTCAAGAGTTTAGATGGGCTGGGGAGATAGCTCTGCAGTCTAAGAACCTGCCTGGCAAGTTGCAAGGACCCGAATTTGAACTGGTAACACACGCAATGCCAGCCCCTGAACTCGGGAAGCACTCTGCCATCCCCATGCACACCCGTAATCCCAGTGCTGGGGAGGCTGAAACAGGAAGATCACTACAAGTCTAAACTGCATAATGAGACCAGTACCAAATAAGTCTGGATAAGCATGGGGCCACAGGTATGCAGCCCTCCAGTGTCATAGAAAAGCAGTTCACAGATCACTGATCTCACTTCTCAGAAGTTGGCAGTCCTAATGTGCAGCAATGAGACACTTATTTTCTGAACTTTTCATTAAATGCTTAACTGGGAAGCTTAAAAACAAATAGTGAGGGATGATGAAGAAAATTCTCATGGGTGAAAAGAGACACTGAAGAAATCATTGCAACTGATCATCCTGCAGGAGTGAAGCCATGGAGCCACATGAGCATCAGACCCGGAAGTGCGACAGAAGCCAGGTGGGAAAGGGCCAAGGACACCATCCGGGTCCTGGTCTGCAGGGTAAGAGGAGCTGAGAGCTGGGTAGAACCCTAAGGGAGGAGGGGCAACAGCCAAGCCGAAAGAATGAGGCACAAAAAGCACACCTGGGAGTTCCTTCGAGAGAAGCAAAGATTTCTGACAACTGAGTAATAACATTTTATAGTATGGGAAGAAGTTAGAGGAAGAAAATTGATTGTTTAAAAGTCTATACAGTCTCTAGCTGAAATATGAAAATATTTTTGGTGGGTACTAAAAAGGATCTAAACTTTTTGTTTAGATCGAACTGACCTCACCTTGTCCTTGCCAGGCAGACACCACACTACTGAGCTATATCCCCAGCCCAAAGATCTACACCTGAGGAAAGTGTAACATTTAAACATTGAATGATTTTCTGATAGGACCAGTTGCTGCTCTGGGATTGTGAAAAAAGACAAAACAAACAAAAAAGAAACAAAAACAATTCCTCTCCCTGTGCTGGGTTAGGTAAAATCCAGACTGATAAAAGAATTACTGTAATTCACAGTAGGACAAAGAACTATGATTCCACTAGGATACTAATCCAACTGATGTGGCCCTTGGCACCTTATTTTTGAGTTTTGGGAAATCTGCTACACTTATAACTGGGGAAGAAGTTGGGCTCCTGGGAACCAGCCGGGCCCCTGTAGTGCCTTTAGAGGACTCACGTCCCTTGGTTATCAGCCAACCAACTGTCCTTGGCAGAGAACTCCCTGTGCAGGAGGAAACGCTTGTCTTGAGTATTTAAGAGGCTAAGGAAGAGCTGCAACTTGGCTGCATATCTTCTTGATCCTCCTAATTGTGTGGAGATGCCCAGAGGCTCTCCAAAGGCTCCAAATATAAAGAATAAATAGCGGGCAGGAATTTGCTAATTAAGAGCCTCCTGTGATTTCCTGTGTGGTAACTTTCATAGACCACCATGCCAATTTCCTCATAGACCACCATGGCAATTTTCTCACACAAGGCAGACAGAAAAGAAGTGCCAGGAGAAAGTGCAGAAGAAATTTCCCATTTCATATGCCAACCTACATCAGTTGAGTTTTGAACAAACTCAAGTCTACCTTGTGTACAATGAAGTAAAGCCCCTTCCGTTTCAGAATTAATTTCTTTATGTAATAGTTTTTCACATGAATCTTGCCTCTAACCTTGTGGTTTCCCAGGAGCCTGTCCATTTGATGTGGCTGTTATGATGAGTTTTTCCATCAGTAGTTTTCACTTTGGATGTGCATATGAATCATCTTGCTAAAATGTGTATTTTGACTCTGCCAGTCAAGTGTTTCTGATACTGTTGGTCTGTAATGATGCTTTAAGTAGCAAGGTTTAGATGACTTCAAAACTAAATGGGTAGGTGCAATTTTAGATTTTGAAAGATACTCTTAAAAAAAATTAAATTAAATTAAACCCACACAACAGGAAATAAGGATGACTTTCAAAGCTAAGTGGTTGTCTTTGGGCCAGGAGGGAGCTCTTGTAAACTAAGAGTTTGAAAGCAGGTTGGCAGACAAAGCACTGTAGACCAGAGCTAGGCAAATCTGGAGGAGGTAGGAATCATCCCAAATCACCAACTGGTTATGGTGAACGTGGGTCTAATCAACATCATTTTCAGGATCTAGCGTTAACAGACCAATTGCTTGGCCGCAGAGACAATCATAACTGAGCAAATGGTAATGATTTTCTTCCAAAGGTATTAATCTAGCAAAGCATTGGAAGTGGATCCAGCTCTATGTGCGAGGGAAGAGGTAAAGTCTTGGCTTGCGAAGGTGATCAGGCCCTAGTCAAGTCGGTCAAAGCTCGAGCATGGTGCTCATTACACACGGCTCTTTAGGTCAGAGATCTACTCCATCAGGATACACTGGGTTGGGGATTAAGGAGAAAGCTCCTGCTCTGAGTGCTCATCCAGGAGAACCTAGAATTGATCATGACATTAGTCTTTTTTTTTTTTTTTTTTTTTTGGCAGAACAGGGGATTGAACTCAGGTCCTTGGGCTTGCCAGGGAAGTGCTTATTCAACTGAGCCATCTCCCTGGCCCTGAGCCACCTCCCTAGCCCGATCATGACAAACCTTTAGAGCTTTCAGGGATAATGGCCCACAGCAGCATGCACACTGTAGCCTTGCCACCACTGCAAAATGCTGGAGTTGGGGCGGCCAAGCTCATTACCTGCTTTTGGCCCTCGGCCCTTGGTTTGTTAGCAGGCCTGTTTCTAATTAACTCACAATTTGGATGACAGAGAGCGTGCAAGCCTGAAGTCTTCCACACCTGGAGCTGGGTGGTGGTGCTTGCAGAAAGCATTTAGGAGATGTTAACAAAAATGTTTCCTAAGTTGAGCACAGCAGGGGCATATGAAGTAGAACCCGTCACCTGTGTGAAGTCAGGAATGGCTGGAAGACACCATGATGATGAGTGTAAACACACATTTAGCAAAAGACTTTTAGCATGAGTATGGCTACTTACCTGGCAAAGCCAGCGTATCCCTCAATGATACCAAGAACCAAAACTCTTTCCATCTATTTTTGGGAACACTACAATCTTAGGCCAAAGATTAAGCAATAAGGGTCATGTAATAGTCTGACACTCAGTAGTACTTCCCTCATTTATCTCCGAAATTTCACAGGTGATATCTGACTTTATTTTGTTGGTTTGGGCTGTGCAACACCCTGGAAATTCTTAGTTTCTCTTAGGTACTATGTTTGTGATTGAAGTAAACCATCACAGATGGTTTACTTATATGATTAATAATTCTCTGAAGTGCTAGGCACGCTTTGTGTGAGATACTTCAGTCAGGAGGGAAGACTACTACACGTTTTCCTCCCTCAGAAAACAATTCTTACTATAAATAGGGTTCTATACAAAAAGTGAACTAACGGTTGTATCCAGATCATGTGCCTCTCTATCAAGCTGTGTTCTAAGCAACTCGGCTGTCTCCTTAACTGTGGGAAATGGCCAATACCAAACTCTATAGAGCAAATCCAAAGTTCAGAAAATCAGGTAAGAGTTGATGCTGTAGTTTTCAGCGTTAAATCTGCCAAGCAGCTCAGAAGGGCCGGAAATGTCAGAGAGGATTACTGTGCTGTAGTTTTAAAGTCAAATTCCTTCTTTAGGAAAGCTGCTCTTGCTCTTAATCTTAAGGTCTATGACTGAGTGGCTGAGCCCCCCATCCTTATGGAGGGGGACTAGCTTTTATCAAAATCTGATGTCTTTCCCAGTACTAAGAGAATGAACCTGGGGCCTGATCTGATAGACAAGCACTTTATCACTGAGCTCCATCTCCAGCATGAGTTTGACAGATTTCAATACCACAAAGATTCCTTCACAGTGACACCTACACTGCTGTTGAAGCAAATAGCTGGGCACTGTCGCCTAGTCAAGTTGACACACAAAAATTATCTATCAACCCCTTTTACAAAACTTATTTGATCACCACTGGCTCTTAACCATTCTCTTAATAGGCCACTTGCATGTTAAGATGTTATGACTCATCATGACTTGAAAAAGTCATATATGAAAGTATGTATCACCTATGACATTATCATGAATTAGTCTTCCATGAGAAATATTTACTAGATTAAATAACTATCTTTAAATGCAGTGCAGTCTCTTCTTAAGCAAGTCAGCTTTAAATATTGGGATGCTGTAATTGGGATCTAATCAGCGGGCTTCTACAATAAACACCGTATATTAAAACTAGTACTTCTCATTTTACATTTTTTTTTCCTGCCTCAGGTTTATTTGTACAAAGAGCACAAGAGGACACCAGCCCCCCACAGATGGCACCCCAGGGGTCACCCCAGTGCTTCTGATTTGATATCAGCAAATAAGAGGCTTTTACTGTGGAGCCCTTATGGGGGCCCTGACACCTTTGGGAGACTGGGCTAGGGCAGAGCTGGAGCCTGGGCCTTGGTTGGAGCAGAAGCTGGAGCCCGGGCCTTGGTTGGAGCCTGGGCCTTTGGTCAGCAAGGCCTGCAACCTTTGGCAATGCATGCACGGATATGCTTCCCAAGCTTGGGGTGGGCAATATAGGCAAGTCGAGCGAGCCTGTGCTTTACTCCCTTTGGAATGATCTTGGGCTTGACCTCCTTGGGCTTGCTGAGGGCCTTGATGGCCTTGGCATGTGTACTCATGGCCTTGGCATTGTTTGCTTACATCTTCTTGAAGCCCTTCTTATTGTGTTTCTTGGTAAACACATATTCCTAAAAAAATTGGGATTTGCCCCCTTTAGAGATTTGTATCTTTGTGACCAAGGTTTCTTGATGCCACTTTTGAGACTGGTTGTGCATAGTGTGTTTTTTTTTGACAGGGTCTCACTATGCAGCCCACATTCATAGCAATCCTCCCTTCCTGCCTCCCTATGGCTGGGATTACAGGCACTTGCCACCACGCCTGGACTCCATCACTGGCTCAGGGCACTAGAAGGCGGGGCCAGCGCTGCATGGGGAACCAGGAATTGAACCCTAGCCACTGCGCTTACCTAAGCAAGCACTTAGTCCACTGAGCTATACTGCTGGCCCTCGTGGTGTGGTTCTTGGACTTGCCCATAACTGCACTGTAAACCATAGCACCATTTACCTTTCAAAGCCCTTAATGCTTTGTTATCAATGACCTTTGGAGCAAGGGACCTTGGATTTCGATCATTATCCTCCCTATCGTACACACACCTAGAGCATAAGCCCAGACTACAGACACAAAGGACTGCGCAGGCCGTGGACTTTTTGGTCAAAGGAATACAAATCTGCAGCTTTTTAAAATGTCAGGCTGCAATAACACATTTCACATAAAATAATGTATGATATAAAGCATAAATCTCATTCAGGTATATGGAATGAGACATTTGATTTGAAAAGTATGCTGAAGAGAACACTGAACCAGCTTACCAGAAAAAAAGCATTACGAACGTAGGAAATCTTTGCCTTTTTCCTTTTGTTCCTGACTAAATCAATGTAGAAGGGACACTTCCTACCCCAAAGGAGACTGCTGTCTCCTCTAATGAATTATGTAAGCTTCAGCAAATACATGTCATCATCCTCAGAAATGTCAGCTCTGTCACTTTTGCAGCAGTCAGACCGCTGACACTGTCAGGGAACTGGACTAACAACTTTCACTGGGACCTTCTATAGTCTGCATTTAACTTTTTCTTTTTTTGCATGGAACTTCTTGATGAGATCTTGACAAAGGACATTATTTTCACAGATTTGAGAGGGTCCAGCTCTTTAAAACACAGACTCAAGAAGTTTGGAAGGACTGAGTTATCTGCCTTGAAATGTGTTTTTCAGACCATGAGACCCAACTAATAAGGATTTAGATCTAAGTTGCATAAAGTACAGTATGCAATCCACTGTTTGTGGGGAAACACACACACACACACACACACACACACACGATGAAATATACGATCCTCAGATATATCTGCATCTAGGCTTATTCTCAAAGACAAGTGCTTTGAGATAATAATACAGTATTAGCCTCATTTTGCCTAAAGGGACCCATTACTGATGTTCTCCAAGATTTTATCAAATATCTTTTGCGTTTACAACATTCATTTTATTCTAAATCTACTTGCCCACATGTTGGTGCACAGTTTTATCCAGGAGGTGCACCCATTAGGACAGGAAATGGGAAGAGGTAATCTCATTAATTATTCCATATAAAATTCAAGAGACAGAGCTAAATTCTACTGGTGATAAATTCATAACCAGGACAAAAGATGATTTAGAAGTGTCCCTTGTTTTTTTTTTTTTTTTGGTGGAACCAGGGACTGAGCTCAGGCCCCTGAGCTTGCCAGGGAAGTGCTTATTCTACTGAGCCATCTCCACGGCCCCCCTTGTATTTCTTACTCAAATGTTTGAAGGGAAGACATATTTATGGTTTCAGGTCTTTCTTGGTGCGTTCAATCCTTTTCACTCTCCCAGTGTCATTCTGGTTTAAAAATACCACAGTAAGCTTACCTCCTCAGACCAAAAACCTTGGGATGTCAAAAAATGGTAATTAAGCATTATTATTTCATGTATATAACAAAGCCAGTTTCCACAAGACTACACAAACAGCATTCCTTTAAGTTGTTTTATTGATGACAGAAACTGCATAATTACAGATTTGAGGAGGAACCTGAAAACAATAGAGAATGTGTCTGTTGCCAGCAAAGTACAATTACTCCAGGTCCTTTAGACAAACAACTATGGCTCTTCACACCAGATGGCTCTCAGGCAACAAAGCCATTCTAGAATGTTTAATTGTGCTTCTAACAAAACCTTCACAGAATGAGGTAGTTTCCTTCACCTGCTGTATTTTCTGTGCTCCTATTATTACACAGTAGCCAGCTTAAATCCTTCCAGCATAACCTTTAAACAATTCTTTGCGAAAGCCAGCCCTCCTTTACAAAGCGTATTTCCTTCTACTTAAATTTTCTTAGAGAATCTCAAGAATCACCACCCAACTAGAGAACTACGGCAATCAGAACTGCTACAAATTCCGCAGTTAAACTGATCTTCTATTCCTCTCTACAGGCTCTAATTTTAAAACCTTCTCAAACTACTTATTTGCTCTCAGGCACCATAATAAATAGGCACAAGTTCTTTCAAAGCAGAGTCTGGCTCCGGTTTGGGTGCCAGCTAACTCAGTGCACTGGGGGTCATTCATTGTGTCATCGCCGGGGATACATCTGCAGAATTCACAGATGCTAACAGGTTAGCTAGCTTATTTTAAAGATGCAGTTCAAATGAGCTTAGAGTCATACTCTCAAAAGAATTCTTGCACTCTTGAAAGAACTCATGGGTGATGCAGAAATTGAGAAGAATATTTGCATTTCTTAATGAGAATGATTCCAATGGCCACGTGAATCTAGGCTGAGAAAACTGTAGCATGTTACACACTTCAGGTAAAAGCTAAATAATGTTCAATCCATTTCCAAATCCACTGATTTTCATCAAGGAAAAGGGTGTGGGGCAGAATGATATTTCTAAGCTAAAAATCACCGTAATCTATTCCTTGTTGCTTATTGGCTTCAAGATGGGTCATGAAGATTAGAGTAAAACCAAGAAATGATACAACAGATTTTACAGACTGTGCACCTCTAAAGGCTTAGTCAATTTGGTAGTGATCTAGAGTGGTACATCCCTAACACAAATGTCAGATTATAATGCGTGACTGTGGCCTCGTTCCATTACCCTGTGTGCTGGCCACTAGTGTCAGTTACTTCTCCGTGGCATTATTTGATTTTGACATATTTAAGACTGAAGATCCCCGTGCCTAGCAAAACATGGAAAAGGTCTTTTGACCAGTACATAAGTGAGTTTGATTTTCTTCCCCCCTCAATCCTTCTCTTTGCCGCCGTCTGTTCTTCTTCCTCTGACGACTTCTTTGTTTTCCATAATTCACCAACAGATAACAAGGAACCTAACCACTGTTACACTGGATAGAAGGAGAAAGCTGTTAGTGAAATTCACAGCTTACATTAATTCTTGCCACACCAATCATAGTGGATTACATTATGCAGTTTAGATTTGAAGTCTTCTTAGTTGGGTTTATCATGGTATGAAAAATGTAATTCCAGGCAGGAGACTTAAAACTTGCAAATTTCTTGAATCTGTTTTAAGTAGCACATTAGTTGCTAAGACTGAGATTTCATGTGTTAGAAAATGTTTACATCTATTTGACCCCTGAAAATTATTCACTCATAGGTGCTACCTTATTGATGTTTCATGATTAACCTCCCTGATGAAGTAAGGGAAGTCTTTTATTATGTTCATGATGAAAACGAAATTACCATCTTCTATCTTTGCATTTTAAGGGGGCTTTATGGAAATGATAAAAATTAAATCTCTTCCCAATATTTACATGGCGTTTTTTATTAAAAAACCTCAAACTGTGAAAAAATCATGGTTACATGAAAGTTATTTTCGGAGTAGCTGGATCTATCACCTCTAAGCTAATAGTTTAAACAGCGTGATTCATAATCAACATTTTCTAGAGAAATCCACTCTGGGATAACTGTCTTTATTTCACTATTAGCTGGGTTTGAAGTGACAAAGATCAAGTAGGTTTAAATCTACGGTATCCTGCAAGATGTATCATACATAACATTACTCCAGTAGAATGCAGACAACAATCATTCTAGGTTGACAGGAAGTCATAGACCAGGAGGTAATTCACCCCACACACAGTGGACTTAAACACTAACCTTACTGAGATGCAAACAGAAAAACTCCCTTAAAACAATGAGACAGAATCTTCGCCATCATTCCTCACTCAATACAAGAGACATGCTCTGTCCTTCCTCTTTATTATCTTCACTGAATCCTTCACAAATACTGCTTTTGATATCTAAAATTAGTTCAAGTAATAGACTACAAACTTCATGAGGTAATGTTTACATATTGTTTGTT
>PVKA01048925.1:0-13530 GCA_004027165.1 Ctenomys sociabilis
AAGAAAGAAAGAAAGGAAGGAAGAAAGGAAGGAGGGAAGGAAGGAAGGAAGAAAGGAAGGAAGGAAGGAAGGAAGGAAGGGGAAAGAAAAAAAGAAAGGAAAGAAGGAAGGAAGAAAGAGGAAAGAATGAAAGAAAGGAAAGAATGAAAGAAAGAATTAAATTAATTCCCCTGAATACAAGAATTCAAGATCCTTAAAAGGAGAAATGAAACTGTGAGCTATGATTATACAGAATGATCATAAGGTTGCATCAGAGGTATCAAACCTAACTATTCCATTCATTTGTCCAATATTAGGACAAAATTTCCAATCTTTATATTTATTTATGATTTGTTTATATATTTATTTTTGCAGCACCAGGGATCAAATCCAGGCCCTTGCTCTTGCCAGGCAGGTGCTTAAGCTGCTGAGCTATCTCCCCAGCCATTTTCAGTCTATTTTGGACATTATCATTTTTTTTATTTAAAAGAGGAATTTTACATCTACTCTTACTTTTTAAAATGGCCAGTGCCTCAAATCCTTTGTTAAAAAATTTTGCAGACATTATAGAAACACTTATATTTTGGCACTCACTCTAATAATTAATGCAAAATATGAAATGCTGTTGCTTCATATTTTTAATACATAAATACTTAAAATAATCGAGTTACATCTTAAAGTATAAGTTCAAACTGTGACTCTGCTAGTGCACAGGGTATATTCAGTTACAAGTATAAAAATTGTTTTTTAGGGTTAGAAGAACTCAGTTGGAAGCTGAGGCAGGGCGATCCTTGTGAGTTTGAAACCAGCCTGGGCTACAAAGTGAACTCAAGGTCAGCCTGAAATGCATAGTGAGACCTTGCCTCAAAAAGATAGAGGAAAGAGGAGGAAGGGGAGGAGGATGAAGAGGAGATGGAGGGGGAGGAGACGATGAAGGAGATGGGGAAGAGATGGAGGAAGATGAGAAGGAGGAGGAGATGGAGGGGGAGGAGATGGAGGAAGGGATGCAGGAGAAGGAGAGGGAGATGGAGATGGAGGAGGAGGTGGAGGTGGAGGAGATGAAGGAGTTGGAGAAGGAGGTGGAAGAGAAGAAGAGGAGGAGGAGGAAGAGGAGGAGGAGAATAAAGTTTATTTCAGTTTGAGCATTCCTATGGAAAAAAAATTGAAAATATTACATGCTCCAAAATATGTATTCATAAAAAAGTATTCATTCCCCATCCTAAAGATGATTGTTATGTACTGAAAACATAAACTAATACTTTTTTCACGTATTTTTGACAGTATCTACAGGGTGTACAAGGTCTCACTGTGTAGATTAGACTCTTACCGATCTTCCTATTTTCAGCCTCCCAAGAGCTGGGATTACAGGTGCACACCACCAGGCCCAGTCTCAGTCGCCATTTCAGCCCACCCGAGCGGTGAAGCCTGCACAATAAAGTCATAAAATTTACTTTTTCTTTTTCGTTTTCGTTTTCTTTTCTTTTCTTCTTCTTTTTTTTTTTTTCCTGTGTTTGTGTTACCAGGGCTTGAACTCAGGACCTTGTGTGTGCCAGGCAAACACTTATTCCACTAAAGGCCTAAACTAATAAAAATTAAAACATGAAAAATGTAAAAAAGATTTTCAGGGCCACAAAGTGAAGAGAAAGTGGGAAATTCCATACTAGCATTTGTGTGGTAAGTAGGAGACAAAACACAGGTGTCATAAGAAAAAAAAATCACGGTTTACAATGATGAATCAGTCACTTGTGCAGATGTGCTTGGAAATTCCATGATATACTGTTGATTCCATCTGAATTTCATGTCCCCGGCATTTATTTCAATTATGTGGAAGAACATATTCTGATAGCTAGATGAATGAATAAATAAACCACAAGTCTTTCAGGTCTATGTCCTTTGGGCTCTGTGGAGATTGGACGTATTATCTGAATATAAGATCTCCTACGGTCTCCTAAGATCTATTATGAAATTATAGCTTAAAGGCATGAGACTAGCAACTTGTCCTGTTATTCCTTTTCTCTCTCTTTTTTTTTTTGTCTTTTTGAGACAGGGTCTCACTATGCAGTTCAGGCTGGCCTTTAGCTCACTTTGTAGCTCAGGCTGGTCTCAAACTCACAACAATCCTCCTGCCTCAGCCTCCTGAGTGCTGGGATTACAGGCCTGCACCACTTCTCTTTCAGGCACATGCCAGCATCTAGAATAACATTTAGCAGAATGTTACAGTGAAAACCATCAGAATAGTTATGTAAAGTGTAAAACTTCAAAGCAGGAATCCCTTCTAGTTTAAATAAAAGTATTACGTGGATGAAGAATATGCCTTTGAGTAGATCGAGAATCCTGTTTTAAATTTTAACTTTTTTATTTTGTTTTTTTGAGGCAGTGTCTCATACATAGTTTAAGCTGGAACTTACTATGTTGTTTGGGCTGGACTGGAGCACTTGGCCATCCTCCTGCCTCAGCCTCCGGGATGCTGGGATTGTGCATATACGCCATCACCCCCACCCTGGCCTTACCTGTGTTTAAAAAGGTAGTGGAGTCTTCTGAGGGGCCTTGTTCAGAGGACAGCATACTTCAGATTGGAAACACGCTGGGAACGGAGTGGTGAAATTATTCAAATAACTTCTTACACCGTCATTCAAGCATACCGAAAACCAGGACGGCCGGTGAATATTTTGGGCTTTTAAATTTTATGTCGTGCAACTGCCATCTCTTTCCAAAAATCTATCTTCATAACGTACTTGGTAAATGTTGTACAGCAGAACACACATAGCCTGTGTTTCAGGCTCTGCAAATGACATGCAAAATTAACGTAAATCTGCCTCTTGTACACCAAAACCTTCTGGTACCAGTTTTTATTTTCTGTGTGTGGATGCAATAAGTGGTTTAGAATTTCACTGTCGCAAACAATGCGAGTCCTATATTTCACAAAAGAGATTTAAAATTATAAGGAAAATAAAGAGGTAAAATTTAAAAAAAAAATTGAAACATAAATTACCACTCTGCAAGATTCTTCAAACACCCTGAATCTACTCCAGATAAATTCAAATGTGTGGGAGACTCTTGCATTTAATACCCATCTCTGACAGGACTAAACAAAAAAAGGGGATACAAAGGAAGGACCATTTTGTATTTGCATACACAGAGTATTTAGGATAGATATGCAGCTACTTTCGCTTAATTCTATGAGAAGAAAGATTTGCACTAACAGTGTTTGGACAGGATACCCTGTCTGCTTCTTATATTATAGATAACCACTAAGAAGATAACAGTGTAAAAAGTACTAATTATTGAAACTGTCCTATTAATCAGCTTTGAAACTGACTCATTAATATTTGTCTCTCAATAAAATAAAATAAAATAAATTAAAATTTTAAAGATTTAAGACTGCTGATGCTCTTAAAAGAAAACAGGGACTTTGCTTTGCATTTGGATAGTGCGTGTTTTATGTTTTCTAAAATGCATTAAGCACTAAGCAGCTTTTGCATTTGCTAAAAATGCCTACTGGGAAGTTAAGTGGGATCAACAGGCATTTGAGTAAATATTTGGAAGCACAAACATCCAGAGCAGGCACCCTGTTTCTCATTGTGACGCATGAGGTCAATGTACCCTTCTGTACCTCAACTTTTGCACCTGAGCAATGAAATTTATGCTGTGAGACTGAGGCTGGTAGATGGAATAAGTGAGCTGATGCCCACAGTAATTTTTTAGAACACATTATAAAAGTTACTCCAAAATCTTCCGTCACCACACGATCCCTTCTTCTTTGCGTGATTGATTCCACATTTTAAAAGCCCAGGGCTTTATTTTAAAAGCGGTTTTACAACACATTTGGACTAGGACGTTTTAATTCTTAAAATGAGTCAGTGTTCCTGAAATCGTTGAGTCACTGCTTTTAAAGAAAAGATGCTGGGCCTTTGTAAAAGTCAGGAATGGTTGCATACCTCTAATCCCAGCCCACCGGGAGCCTGAGGGCTAGGGGCTGGCAAGTCGGGGCAATTGGTGACTTAACAAATCGGGGTGAATTAAAGATTTTAGCAAAGGTTGCATCTCAAAATGAAGTGGATGGAGGATGTAATTGAATGTTAAAGCTATAGGCTTTGCTTTTCTAATATATTGTCATTTATTGTTTAAGGATATTTCAGAATACATTTAAAACAAAGGGTCCCATAACATTATAAAGGAACTGAAAAAAAAATTCCTGTGGCCTGGTATTTTTGTAGGAATTCTTCAATGTAAGGAGAGACCTAGGTACACAAATACCTTTAGGGCTTCAGTAGCTGGTCTTGCAGCTTACTTATGTACCAGCACTAGGCTAGACCACATATCCTAGGCACGTCCTAGGCTAGACCCTTCACGTCTGCAACTGTTGACACATTGTCAAAACCTCCAAGGAATGCGTTCCTCAGACCCCATCTTCACCACGGACCGGTATATTTGTGGGACTCTAAAAACTCTGTTGGTTTTGAAATACGTGGAATATGACAACCCCTCGTGATGTGTGTTTTTGCACTTCACACATCTCCACCAGAGGACATAAAAGTGGTTTTGGAAGACGTAAAAAAACTGACGTGATTAATTTTACTACAGAAGCATTATAGCCCTTTTAATATTCACAATTAAACGCAGTCCAGCATTGTAGTTTTTGAGGGGAGATGTTTAGGATTCTGTAGCGGGGCAGCAGAAATCTTTCTCACTGTTTACAACTTATTGTTAGAGTCAGAGCTCTGAGATTTGGAGGAAGAGGTGAGTGGCACTTTCTTTCCACCTGTAGCTGTTGGTGGTACATCTGTCTCTCTCCCACATATCCTTCTTTGCTCTTTTTACAAAAAAAAAAAAAAAAAAAAGCCTCAGAGAACTGTCTTGAAGTCTCTCTGGTAAGAAACAAAATTGTCTCCAAGATTTTCTATTCTTTGGCCAAATGGAGGACAGCAATTTTTTCCTGTGTTCCTAACCTTGCCATCTGGACAGCATGCAGCTCTTAATGGTTCCCCCATGCTCCCAAGAAGGGTCACTTCCTAGGGATCTTCCCTCCTTTACCCACGTCTTTGTTTCTTAATATTCAGGCATGGTTGGGATGCAGCCTGGATTGGATCCTATTGGGAAACTGCCACACAGGCAGAAAGCTCTGGTTCCAGTTTTTTATTTGTCTTCCCTGTTCCCACCTGCTTTATATCCTTCTACCCCTGTTGCCCTCTGCAGAAACACTTAACTTTTATGCCTTTCTCACGATCTAGAATATTTTTTAGCACAAATCAAACTCAGAACCTTGTTCTTTCCCTCTATCTCTGTCTCCTTCCTTCTTTCTTCCCTTCCTTGTGGTTTTCTCCCTCTCTTCTTTCTTTCTCTTTCTTTCTTTCTTTCTTTCTTTCTTTCTTTCTTTCTTTCTTTCTTTCTTTCTTTCTTTCTTTCTTTTTCTTTCTTTCTCCCTTTCTTCCTTTCTTTCTTCCTATCTTTCTCTTTTCCTTTTTTTCTGTTTAGATTCTGATCTACCTGGCTCAGCCTCCTGCAGAATTTTCTGTTATTGATTTCCAATGTAACACTAATCCCTGTCTCCAGCATGTCTGGAAAGGACTCCAGACTTGAAGTTCCCAGGCAGGCCTGCACTACTCACAAATAGCAGAACGCATACTACATCTGCAGCATTGTGATTTCTGCAGTTTACATAGCTGCACCCTTAGACTCTAAGAAAGCCCCTGCTTGGGAAATAGTTTCCAATACCCAAAGATGGTCACACCACTGTGGTACCATTTGAATTTTTCCAATGTACACCTGGGCAAAGTAGGAATTCCTTGTCTTGCACCTGCTGGCAATGGTTAATGTTGTTTTTCTCACCTTGGAAACAACCCTGATATTTTTGCTCTGATCTTCTGGGTCCTCTCCCATTGAAGGGGCAGCATTCTGTTTCCTCCAATACATCTGGTTCTCCCTCCAGGGACTCTGAAAGACTTGGCCTACAGGTCAAAGCTGGGTCTTTGGAGAAATGGTTTCATAAGCTCCAGGCATCACAACAAAGGCCTGGAACTGGTCTTCTAGTAGCAAAGAGGGTTCTCTGCCTACTCCATGGGTTACAGGTCTGAAGGAGCTGTTCCTGTGTTGTTGATTCATTGTCTTGCAGTGTTGGGTCTTGAAACTCAAGCCTATTGCATGTTAGCCAAGTGGTCTATCCCTGACATACTCACCCAAGAATTTTCTTGCTTTATTTTGAGACAGGGTTGTGCTAAATTTCCCAGGCTGAGTTTGAACCTGTAGTTCTCTTGCCTCAGCCTTGTGAACAGCTGGGATTACAGGATTGGCTCAGTGTCACAGTCTTTAACGATGACAGAACACACAGTGTAACATAGTGTAGATTCCGTGGGATGCATGAATGCCTGTGGCTATTTTTATATTTACAAAAGCAAAGCATGTAAACATTGGAGAAAATGGGACTCTCTAAACTAATGTTTATTGAAATGCTAGAGTTGAATGTTTTAAGATGTTTTTATTATGTTGTTTATGAATATGCATTTATATGTGAAGACATGTTTATTATGTGTTTATGTATATATATATATATGTATGTTGTGTTTGAGTTTGTATATATGCACAGATGTTTTGTGCATATATGTGCATAGGTTTACATATTTAAATCCATAAGATTACAAAATACATGCATATCTATGAATTTGTATATATCCAAATATTCATATATGTATTATATAATACATACAGAGAAGAGTGATGTGTGTATGTTGTCTAAACACATACACAGACATATTATATGTACTTAAGTATGGATACATATGCATCTATGTGTTAATGCTTAATGAAAATGTTATCTTGAAGAACGTTGAGCCCATGCGTATCTGTATTTATAGGTACACATGTATGATTTGGTACACATAATTAATGGAATATATTTACTGCTTTACATGTGTTGGTACATAGTTGTATCTATATTATACATGTCTAAACTCCCACAAGTTTGTATAGTCAAATATTTATATTTGCATGTATATGTGTGTATTTAATAAAATTGTTAGGTTTAAAATTTCAAAGTATGCATTTTTCTGCATGCATGAAGTATGTAAGTACGTTCATATATGTATATATATATACATTCTATAAGTCATCTACATAAAATGCAGGGGCTAGGGAGATGGCTCAGTTAAATAAGTGCTTCCCTGGGAAGCGCAAGGGTCTGAGTCTGATCCCCGGCTCCACCAAAAAAAAAAAAAAAAAATGCATGCGTATGTGTAAGTGTATGATATAATTCTTATTCATAGTGCATATGTATGCACACACCTTTGTATCTGAATATACATATACAATGCATGTAGTGTATACATGCATACACATAATTCATGATATATATATATCAATATTATAAATTAAATGTATGATCTAATATGAAATAATCCATACTTGTCGTGCATGTGTCTATAATGTACATGTATATAAGGTTTATGCAAATACAGGTACACATTTTGCCAAAACTGCCTCTGTTGACACAAATAATAATGTATCTGATATGATGCAAACTTATGCTATATGTTCATGTGTGTGCATATTAATACGACTGATAATGCATGTTTATGGTGTATGTGTGATGAAACGTGTACCTAGACTGCATGTGTGTATGTTCGTAACACACACAGATATACATGTTTCACCATGTGCTCCATCCTTGCCACCATCTACGGGTCAGATAGGCAGAGAACATGCCCTGGCATTTCTCTTCTTTCTCTGACGCCTGTAGCCATGTAACCGCTGGGTCGCAGGCTGCAGGGGAAGCATGTGGGCTCCGAGAGGCACCCTAAGAGTCGCATGCTTCTCCCTTCTGCCTGCAAGTCTGAGGCTGCCCCGTCCCTTGCTGTCCACCCGGAGTGCTGCTGTGCCTAAGCGATGCACAGGGCCCACAGCCAGGAGGACGCCAGCATCGGGGTCTCCAGCACTGTCACCCCCAGCTCCAGAGTGGGAGGGCAGAATTGTAGCTGTGTTGGGAAGGGAGGTGTGCACAGCGAGCTCTTTGTGGGAGAGCCTTAAATCATCTGCTTATCAAACAACACTGTCCAAATGGGTACCGGTGGAAGGATTTCTTTGGAAGGATTTCTTTATCGTGCAGGACCTGGGAAGCCACAGGAGGGCCTGAGGAGCGGCCTCAAAAGTTGGGTAAAGAAAACATGCACTGAACCAAACTCACAAACATCCCCCCAGAAAAGACTCCTCTCTTTAGCACTTTGCCAGAGGCAGCACTGCCTTACATGACAATAATGGCCCAACACGAAGGGAAAAACAAGTAAAATAAAATCAAAATACGCCACCTACAAAGAAAAATGCACACATAATTATTTGCACAAAGCATTAGAAAATACTGTGATATTTTATTATTAAAAATGCTGCTGAAAAGTTTATACATGTGTATCCAGCCATAGATGATAGTAATATCTATCATTACTTAAGGCAAACTCAAAAAAAAAACCCCAAAAATTGCAAAATAACAACCCAACGAACCGTTAAACCCTGCGTGCCTTTGAAGGTTGAGAAAAAAAGCCTAAGAAAGTATTTTTTTTTCTTATTTTTCTCCTTTTTTTTCCTTTTTTATAGATAGCAAGTATAGTTTTTTTTTTTTCTCATAGAACTCTATGAAGATTCTATAATCTCTTCCCATGTAGAAATAAGATATCCTTTATGATGTAGTAAATTGCTTTTGATCATAATCCTCTGGAAACAAAAATCTAAAATTATTCACTTAGCAGGAACTCTGTGTCCCTATGCAAATGCCGGGAGGCCAACGGACGCATGACCGTACATAGTGCTAGCTGGAGACGAAACAGATACTGGAATTCACGTCACAAACAAACGGAACCAGTGTAGATGGCAAAGCCACCGAGTCCTGTGGGGGGGTGTGTTGCTTGCTGCTAGCCAGTGCCAAGGAGACATACCTTGCAGGAAACGGTTTGAAAAGGAGCTGGTGGAGAAAAAAAACGAGGACGCCACTGTAAAGGATGGATGGAGCGGGTTTACACATTCTAAACTGGGTGCGTTCACATCTCACACGTTTATATATACAGAGAATAACTCTTGGACTGAAATCCACATATTGAACAGGATTGACTGAGTGATTTTTTTTTTTTTTCTGCGTTACTAAGAACTTTATATTTCTTTCCCTCTAGAGATCAAACACTTTTTTAAGCTATTGCTACAGGCCTAGTGTAGGAAGTTATAATAGATGAACATCGTTATCTTAAGGAAGTAGAAGGAACTGGACCATTTTTTAATGCAAAATACCTACCTGGGCATCTGTCTCAGACTGGATCCTTACAATGCTTAAAAAAAAAAAAAAAAAAAAAAAAAAAATCCAGCCCGGATGTCTTATCTTCCAATGTGTTGGGCTACTGTGGCTTGTTAAATGCCATTGTATTTGAAAGACACAAATACAATGTCAGCTTGATTGTGCTGTGTTCCTTCCACCTCATAACCCTTAAACCATGCCTTGGAGGAAAAATAAATAAATAAATAAATGCCACTAATAAACAACGAGCCATTCTGGGGAATAAATCTGCAGGTTGCTGATTCTAATCGGATCAGTACTTTCTATTGATTTTCCGGACAGTGTTGCCGTGTGACTTCTCCAGGAAATCCACGCAAGGGACTTCTGAGGCTGTGGGGATCTGGGCTTTACTTGGACACCCCGCCCCTCTTTTGGTGATTTTTTTTTATTATTATTAATTGGTGCTGTCACAAAAA
The DNA here is from genome assembly GCA_004027165.1 of Ctenomys sociabilis. Lineage (NCBI taxonomy): Eukaryota > Metazoa > Chordata > Mammalia > Rodentia > Ctenomyidae > Ctenomys > Ctenomys sociabilis. The sequence continues at coordinate 9,703 of PVKA01048925.1, forward strand.
TCTGCAAAAAGTGACATTCTCAGACAGGCAAAAGTTCTCTCCTATCACTGATATGAATCGTTTGGGTGGGTGAAGCAAAGGAGCTCACTAATGAACAAGGGCTCTGCCACTTAAACCAAACATCCACAGCTCCTCGGGGCAGATTAGCAAAGCTGGGTGGTAGCAAAGAGACCAATCTCTGCAGCTGGACTGAGACACAAAGCTGGATTGATGGCAGGAGGTACAATCCTTCCACAGTCGAGCTTTCTTTCCTTCTTGGCAATATTCTGGGGTGGGAAGGAACGCTTCCTAAATCTATTCAAAGGGCCAGAAGTACAGAACCCGACTTGTGTTACGGGTTTATTTCTCTCTCTCTCTCTCTCTCTCTCTCTCTCTCTCTCTCTCTCTCTCTCTCTCTTCTTAGTCCCTCTCCTCGGGGGCTGCCCGTGTGTGCCTGTGGCTGAATTCGACATGCTTTCACGGGGACCCATCCCTGCGGGGAGATTTCAGGAAGGTTTAACCACACAGGAAAATAAGTTTAGAGAAGAAAAAAAAAAAAACAAAAAACAAAAAAGGTAAAAGCAACAGTGTCCCTAAGAATGCTTCTTTGTCATGCGTTTTGGGCAAGTTGAACAGGGGACACAGACAGGCCACAGGGATGCTGCAGGATTCTTCTGCACAATGCCATGTTCTTTCCCAAATGAGACAAATTATGCAAATCCCACGTCTTTTGTTTGTTTGTTTGTCTGCTTGTTTGTACTGCAACTCATGACGAACAAAAGATTTGCTGTCTGTCGCTTGCTTTAGGGGAAACCGGAGGTGGATATGAACCATGTATATATAATATATATATATATTATATTTATATACATTCAAAACACAATGAAATATCACAATCTTGCTAAAAAGCTCTTTCAAACTGAAAACATCAATAAAAGCTTTTGTTTTTAAATTTTATTCCCCCTGTGTGTGTGTGTGTGTGTGTGTGTGCATGTGTGTGTTTAAACTCACAGCTATATACAATTTCTTTTTTCTTTTTTAATTTTTACAAAGTTTCTTAAATATAGTTCAGGCTGGCAAAACAGCTTTTCTCACAGAACACTGTAGGTTTATTTTTCTGCATAGTCCCATCTTATTTTAATGATAAAATTTCTACTTTTTTTTTTCCTTTCTTTCTGAATTACAACTCTTTATGACACTGGGTTAAAAAAAAAAAAAAAAGAAAGAAAAGAAAAAAAGAAACCCTACCCACTCTCTTTCCTTAAGTACAGCCATCTGTTGTATGGCGTGCAAAGAACTTATCGATTTTTTTGTTTGTTTGTTTTTGCAATTGCAATTGTTTTAAATAAAAAATTCAGATGTTCCTCACTGGGTTTCAGAAGTGGGAATTGCTCCGTGGTGAACGCCGGAAACCTCTGAGTCCTTCCGTGGTCATGTTCTGGTGCCAAGAGAGGTATTCCGGGAGTGGCGAGAAAATTTAAAGCAGTATCGTCAGAGAAATGTTGGCCTTTCACATTTCGTAGGGTGAGCAGTGGATGGACCAGTTGGGGACAGTGTCAAGGACGAAGGGTCTCGGGGAACCAGTCAACCTGCTGCTGCTGTTGCTTGAGCACAGTTGTTACCTAATCCATGGAGATGAAGAGAGCTTGCTTTCCTGGTGTGGAGCTGTTTGTCTTGGCACATCTGCTTGATGTCTTCTACTGGGCAGAACGAGATAGGACGCAGGGCACAGGGAGGGACGGAGGGTCGCAGAAAAAGCTATACTCTAGTGGTGGAATGTCCGTGCGGTAAATTTGTACTGTTCTGCCCCCCGCTGAAGGTGTTAAACGTGTGTAGGGGTTGCATGCCCGTGAGGGTGCTGGGGACCATGGTGATGGTATTAGGGGTCATGAGTGGGATGTCGTCCGGGGACCTGCGCAGCGTGAGGGCATAGTCTGGGGGGCAGGTGAGCCTCAGGGTGTCGTGCGCCTGCAGGGACTCGCACTCGTGGTCGTGCTCCAGCTGTTTCATCTGCAGGGACATGATCTCCTCGTTCTGCATGTGCGCGATGTCGTTGGTGGTGCTCCTCTGCGGGCTGGGCCTCCTGTGGGTCTCGTGGCGCCTCTTGTCCTTCTTGTAGTAGAGGGCGGCGAAGGCCAAGATGTTGAGGAACAGCAGGGAGGCCCCCACGGCGATGGTGACGCTCAGCTCCGTGGAGTAGTCTCTCTTGGTCTCGATGAGGACCGTGGTGTCCTCGGGCCCTGTCTTCTGAGAGTCCTTGGAGTGCTTCGGGTTGTTGGCCGGGGTGATGGCCGGGCGCTTGGTGGTGGGCCAGATCTTGGCCGGGGAGCGCCGGGTGCCGTAGGGGTACGATGTCATGTCTGGAGGGGGTACCTTGGTGGTGGTGGACACGTACTGGAAGATCTCGTTGAGGTTGTGCAGGTGGGGGACCAGCTCGAGCCAGAAGGCCACCTTGGTGGCCCGGTAGTGGTCGCGGACTCGGGGCTTCAGGCCGATGTGCAGGTAGAGCTGGTCCTTGGGGTTGTACTTCGACCAGGCCACTTCTTCAAAGCGGTTGGGTTTGGTGTGGATGAATTTGGTGTCCTGGGGAACAGGCTGGTTGGGGTCCCTAGGGGATAGGGGGGGAAGACCAGAGAGAAAAGTGAGAAAGGCACTCCCCGATTTGGGAAGCGAAACAGCAAATGAATCCCTGCACATCTGGGACTCAGTTGCATTTTTATGCCTGAGCGCAACACATCCAAACAGAAGCACTGCCCTTTTATGTGATGCAAGACTACCATTTAGATTCCATTTGTTCTTGAGATAATCCTTTCATTAGAGACTTCTCAGGAGAAGTGCCAATGACCCAAAGACCAGGAGAAAACTGTTCAACATCTCTGGCCATAAGAGAAATGCCAATTGTAACTACACTGAGGTTCCATCTTATTCAACAACAACAACAACAGAAAGTAGTCAGCGTCAAGAAATTAAATAGCGGGCTGTGTGTGGTGGTGCGTGCCTGAAATCCCAGCCCTGGGGAGGCTGAGGCAGGAAGAGCCTCATGAATTCACAGCCAGCCTAAGCTACATAGCAGGTTCCTGTCCAGCCTAAATATAGAAATCCTCTTCCAACAAGATAGCACCTTCTGTGTGTCCTTCCTTCCTTCTGTGTGTCCTTCCCAGAGGACTAAGGCTGTCTCACACAGTGATGCATTCACAATCAGTGTTTATAACAGCACAGCTCGTAACAGATACATGTTGGAAGAAGCCCACACGTCCCTTTAAAGATTTATGGGTAAAGAAAACATGTTTGTGTAGCAAGGGGTACTATTCAGCCATAAAGAAAGATTCTGCTCAGTCATGTGTAGGAAAGGAGAAGCACAATACCAAGAGAACTACATCAGAGACACAAACATAAATATCACATGGAGATAAACACACATAAAGAGCAACATATAAATAGTACAAAGTGGGAAAACACAGAAGGCCAGGAGACAAATAGGATTGAGCTATATTCTGGGGGCCCAGGATATTGGTCAGCAGCACAGTGGCTGCCTAGCTACTGTAAGGCTCTGAGTTCAAATCCTATGAGGTGCATTATGTCTATGGAACATGTCCCCTTGAGCCTTAAGCATTATGTACTACACACGTGTGCTAATGAAAATAAAAGTGCTATGCACAAGTGAAAGGAGAACCCGAGGGCAGGATTATGGTGTTTTCATTATGTTTTCATGTTTCCTTTTAAGGGCAGCAAACTGTGGTCAACCATGATAAAGGAAAACTAGATGCTTCGTGGAACATTTTCATAAATTCATACTAAAATTCATTTTAAATATGCTTCTTTGCTATGATTTCTGTTCCCCAGAACTGA